>JXPX01050723.1:0-15414 GCA_001047195.1 Sarcophagidae sp. BV-2014
TGACCGTCTGACTGTGTGTGCATAGAAAAATCATTTCTTTTAAAATTAATTCATGGAGCGTTTATTTTTATTTATTATTTTGAAATTAAAAATATATAGTTTTTATATAAACACATGGAAAAAATGTGTTATGTGTGAAACTACTGGTATTTGAATAATATAAAATAAGTCCGATCAACAATAAGTTATAAATACATATTTACTTTCTTCTTCAAGCAAACATATAAAAAAAGAAAACTAAATCAGAAAACAACAGTTAAGGCTGGAGGTGACATAGTTGATTTTTTAAATATTTTTTAGTTTGTATACTAAGAAAATGCACAGAGAACATTTGAAATTACAAATACGGTAAATAATATCGAATGAAACTGGTCTATAAGATATAATTATTTTATTACCAAAACATCGGCTTTTGTAGATACATTTTTTTTCAGTTATGTTTACTGTCGATGTTTTTTAAAAAGTAATAACGATTTAAATGATTATATTAATAAATAATTCATATAAAGGAATATAATTTACGTGGTTTTGTTTTTTGATAAAAAAGTTAAGATTAAACTTCATCCAGTGTATTTAAACCCGCAAATAAGACTAAATATAATAATTTATAAAAATTTGTCTGCTTATTTTCAGTATTTCATGTTCAAATCTTAGAAAAATGAGACATTGTTTAAATAAGTTAACTTTCATACTTAAAGTACAATCTAAGAAAACAGCCGAAAAGTGTTTTGTCGATTAGTTGTATAAAAACTTAATTAACATTACACTCATAAATATAAATTGGTTTCAACAAGTAAAATTTTCCGTAAAGCTTACAAACAAATCTTCTTAATTTTCTCCTGCAAAAACAGCCTTTGATATTAATATTTAATTTTGAAGAGCTAAATTTTAAGTAAGAAAATAAGTTAAATTCCACAAATACAGGAGAATTGTTGTTTTATCTAAATGAAAATCGTTCTGAAATCAGCTTATATTTTTCAGCTGTATTTTAGTTATTTGAAAGTAGTGTTAAGTGTTATTTTTATAACAACATTTAGCGCTTATTTTTCTTATATACTCAAAATAATAGTAAATAGAATAAATACATTTTTTTGACCGAAATATGTTTTCTTATTACATATATTTTGTAAACAATGTTCACCTCTCCTTCCATAACTTCAAATTGTAACAATTTATATATTTTTATTTTCACATGTTAATGCAAATAAATACATGTTATTCTTATCTCTCACAATCATCCTTCTTAGGTTGTAAGAGTTTTTGAACTAACGACGTAATAACAAACATTGTTTAACTATCCTTAATTTTCTTCAATCTTTAATATTTGCAATGGTTTCTATTACCGTCCCTCTCCTCATTGCATAGCCCACGATATATTGTTGTTAATAGTTTACTAGTGAGAACTCTCTCTATACCACAGCTCCTCATATCAGATAGTGATCTATCATTCAAGAATATAATTTTAAAATGATAATTGGAAGATATGTACTAAAAATCAAAAAAAAAATTTTACGAAAAATAAGCAGGAATAAATAGTTCAAAGATGTATAAAATATGTAATTGCGTCAACATAATATAACATAAATATTTTGTTTGACTAATGCTATTAGTTTTATGTGGGAGAAAATTTAGTTCAAATGATATAACAGGTGGATTACAGATTTTTTACAGACTTTTTTATGAGTGTGTTTCATTGTTTGATAAAGCAAACTAATTAAATAATTAATACAGCAAGCTCAGATATATAAAGTGAAATGTCTATGGGTTGACAGTAATATATATATTTGCTAATTTTGTCCAAGTTTGTTATGGAACTAAAACAACCCATTTTAGTAAAAAAATAATCTCCTTGAGAATGTTGGCTAATCATATATCACATATATAACACTATTTAAATAATTAAATATATAATCTAAAGTAATAAATTTTATGTTAATGGTTCCCTTTTTTATTAAAAATGTCAATAAATTTTCGTTGTGAATCATATAAGGAAATTAATTTTTGAATTTGACATTTAAATTTTATTCGTAATCAATAAATATACCCACATCACATTCTCTAACACAAATATATGCAACTCTTACATTTTCAGTGAATATTCGCAGCACAGAAATTTCTCAGTATACTCTTTTATATATGAACAAAATATTTTTTGGGCACAACATGAGTAAAAGAATTTTAAACAAAATCTGAAATTCTTAGTATTTAAATTTCGTTTGTTTCTATAAACCATCAAAAATTTAATCAAACAGATTTGAAGTATCAAATGATTTTTTGTTTGTTTGACTATTTTTTAAACACATTTTTTTTACAATTCTTTTTTTACAATATGAACAATTCAAATATATATGAATATATGGCTTACCACCTGCACCATTGCTTCAAATATAAATCGATGCTTAGATATGCATTGATGTAATTTTATTTTTATAATAAAATTCTCGCAGTTATATTGGTTTATAACCATCACATAACCAAATTCCTTTTTTACAAAAGAAAATTAACATTTTTATTTGTTGCTTTTATATAAATTTGGATTGCAAATCACGCAATCATAACAACAATGGTATATTACATGAAATTACATTATATTATATAGGCTAATTATAGACATGTCCTTATATTTTCGCTCATAACTCCTGACTGATTTTGCTTATCTATCAGAGTTAACTGGTTAGAAAAGAGCAATCAATCCATGATAAAATAAGAACTTCAGTAATCATATTCAGGGCATGATTCCCATTTCAACACGACTGACATTGCCTTATTGATTTCGCTTTTGATCCTGATCATGCACATATTTATCTCATTTGTCTAAGATTTTTATTTCGATACGCTACAAACGGAATAACAAACTCATATATACACCCTTGCACAATGGGATGTCAAGATTTAAAAACAATATGCAATTTATAGGAAACTACTGCTATACAGTTTTAGGCCATTATTGGTCTACTTGACTACGTAAAAGTGCCATGCTTCCTCCAAGGAACAATTCTATGGTGAGTTCCATGAAAAAACTTACATCATTGACAAACAAAATAATTTGGACTTATGATAGGACCACTGTGGCATTCATTAATAAAAATACAGAATTGACGAACTTCATGTTTGTTGATTGGATACGCAAAAAAGGAAACGCTGTGCATTTTTGACTCGACGGAATTATTTACCATCAACATTGGCATTGGCCCAGTAAAGACAATCTTATCAAGAGAGGCACCAATAGATCCATGTTATCCACATTTAATGGATACTGATTCAGTCGAAGGAAGCAAACATAGTATGGACTTAGTAAAAACATAAATACCTCAGCATGGCTAAGTTAAGTTGTTTCCAGCTACCAGATATTGGGATTGTAGAATAATGGTGATCGAATATTAATATTGTATTCAATCGAGTTCAAAGGGCGATTCAGGAATAGGTAAAGGAAATTGTTGATGGTTATTATTTTCCGAAATTGTGGCAAATAAGGTCTGTGACAGGGGCAAATACGATAGGCACTCAATTCAGCATCAGATAATAAGACTCCAGTATCATCCTATACAAGGGAAATATATGTTACATACAAAAAATACTTCCTCAAATGTCTTGATAAATTTATTGTTATTGTTTAATAAGTTTCTATTATTTAGCTTATGTATATTTTTCCAAAGCCAAATTTTCGTCGTATTTACTTTTTAGCACTTCGAGTGGCTGGGTCAAACGTTTTTATTGCAATTGGCCGAAATTGTAAGATGTCCCAAAATCGAAAGGAAAATGAATTATACAATTGAGCTCATAATGTTGTCTACACCACCATATAATAAAACTTTTAACTCAGTGGCCCACAAGAGACTATAGGTCACAGTACATAGGCAGATATAAGAAAGGAAACAAAAGGAAAGTAATGAAAGCAAATTTAACTTGATATGCAAAATTATTTTAGATTTATTAGGATATTTGACATTATTAAGCGTATACTGGAGAGAGAAAATTAAAGATATGAAAAGCAAGTAGTCTTATAAAAGGAAGGGTCCAAAAACATTCCCAACCACATAAAATAGCTACGCTTTTAATCTCTATAGGATATTGATTATGATAATTCCACTGCACATAGTGACAAAATTAATGGACTATTTTAAGTCCGGCTATATTCCATTTATAGACGAGAAAGTAATCATAATGCAGGATTTTGCTTCCCTTAGGTATTACATACAATGTACACGGAAAAAACCAATGAAACCAACACCTTTACAATATATTTTTTTGTTTCGTATGTTGATAATATTAAAATCAGATGTTACTCGACAAAATTGTTGGCTTTATTAATGCTTGGCCCAGCCCTTAAGGTACCCCTTATTGCAATGCTTAAGAGTATCGGATAAACAAATTTACGGAAGCCATTACTGTTATTATTAAAAATTCCAACGACAAATACGGGACGTATATATGAAACGGAACGTATGTATGAAACGCTACTTGCAAGAAATAGAGCTATGGTGCTCTAATTGAAACTTTGATGCTGTCCATAACCCTTGCAAATATAGGAATAAGTAACCTCTAGGTTCTCTCTTTTTCTTGATTAAGAAGATGTAAATTGTAAATATCCGCTTCACAAATCCTTTGTAGCTGATATAATGTAGATATCATTTATTAAAAGCTTATTAGATAACAATTTTATAAATTTTTCCATAAAATATCCGCGGTCTAGAATTAATTGTATGAAAGTGAAATTATTTCCTTTCCAACATAATATCAATAATGCATAGTGATTAAGACAACAATGTAGCTGCCTGTGTAAATTAAATAATTTACATTGGATATTGCACTGCAACACTTAAAAAAGCTTTCTGTAAGGTGGTATTACACATTTACTCAACAACTGCATACTGGTCCATTAATAATAATTAAAAATAAATTAACCTTAAATGCCACAGGGTGGCAGGACATCCCAAGCATCCCAAATCTCTAGAATTTGAAAAAAAATTACCAGTACATTAGAGGAAGTACGTCAGAGGAAAATGGAGAAACGCCAATATCATGTAATTCAGCTTAACATTGAAAGCTTAAAGAAAATGGAGAATGTCCATTTATTAAGTGTGGAAGGTAATAACGATGGCACACTATATGCTTATGCTATGTCAACCAATTCGAATAGAACACTCCCAAGTATATTTAATCTATTCCCCTCTTGACTGTACAAAACGACAATAAAAAACATTTGGGAAAGTTTTATCAACTGGCGTTGCACAATACCCAATTTACGGGAAATGCCTCGAGAACTTTTCAGTATGTACTGCTTTATGGTATATTAGCGACCGATATCATCCGATATATTAGCGACCGTTATATTACTTAAAGGGTAGCCTTACAACCTATCAGTTGATTTCATCTAATATAGTTGTTGATTGAGACAATAATTTACAACCATCAACTTAATTTTTTTCAGTATTCTAACAATTTGGCTCTATTTTCCAGAATTGTTCTATACCTTGTATAACGGCAGTGCCTACGTTTGTGAATGGTGATGTCAAATTAAGTACACCTAAAAAATTACGAATTTATCTGGCTGAACTAATAAAAAGCAATTACCACATTAATTCTATCACTTTGGTTGAAATTCGGATCGGCCACGCAATAGCAAGTCATATTTACTTAACCCTTGTTTGAAGGATATGTCTGGTTGCACGAATGCTAAATATTTTAACATTAGCATAATATACTGTGTTGAAAACCTCGACATACCGCTATATCTATATCAATCAGCTTCGTTTTTTTCTTCTTTCTTGGTAACCGCAGAATTTAGGCCGCCCCTTCTGAAAAATATTTCCTCTGTGAGACTTGATCAATAAAGATCCCTTAATGCTTAGACCTTCTTTCTAATATGGAGCTCTCGCCGGAGCACTATTTATTTTTTTATGTTGTATTGCTTGTAGAACCAAATATTGCTAATCTCTAAAACTAAATACTCATACAGTGTCTGGATCTTCTTGAGTTTGTGTACACTCTGCTTAAACAAAATCAAGCCATATCCGCCTAGTTTTATAATAACCTGGTAAAGAATGAGTCATCGTCTTAAGGTAGAACCCCCACGGCTTCGAGGGCTTGCAGGCATTCTGTCATTGTGTCTGGAAACTCCTTGATCTACGAGCTTATTAGCCAAATATGAGAATAGCTTCATCTTGTATCTTTTCTTTAAGATTGTCCACTTAGATCCGTAGTTACCATAAGATATTTTTTAATATGATGAATTAACTTTTCAGCTTTTCCGTGGATAATGCCCTTCAATCAAAACGATTTTTTCACGTCAGGCAAAGATATATTTGAAAAATTAAATTATTATTTTCTCTAACTTCGTGCTTGATGTCTATCATATTTACTTACTTTTCTATCATAGTGTCGTGCTCTTTCTGGAAAATATGAAAATAATTTTTAATGTCAGCATATGATGCAATCATTGTATCTTATTGCTTTTTGAGGTCCTTAGCCCTTTATTTTCATTTTTTCTCCTTTCGAGCACGCTTTCCAACAAAGATCTCATCGTTCCATACAGTCGTTCTAATAAAGATTCAAGCTCGCTTAGTAAATTGTATAATCGCCTTTTATCCTTTCAATTTCTTTGAGCCCTTTAAAGTATTACACGCAACCTCTTATTCAGAGGCATGTGTATTTTGGACATACAATTTTTTGTTCATCCTTTGTTTGCAAAAGACCACTTATCTTCTCAGCTAATTGATTAAGTGATTTAATAATATTTTTATTTTCAGCCATATTGTTTTTTATCTGTCTTTGTTTTCGCGAATTCAAAGTACGTGGTTTTTTATTTATCGTATTTTTAATTTTATTACACATTTTACCAATTTTCTTTTAAATTTGAAGGATCACAATGAATAGATTTCAAATAAAACAAATTGATTTCAATATCTTTCCGTTTTGAGTGCCGAACGATACTAATTTAACGAAACTTAAAATTTAACTTTAGTACTACATAAGTCATACAATTAAACTAGACTTCAAGGTTAACGGTTAATCTCTGCATGCGAGTCGTTTAATCATTGTACAACAATGCAAGTTTTTCTTACAACCAGTTCTATTGATAACAAAACTCTTCTTATCCGTATTGCTTCACATAAACAACCATCCATATACATTAATACATATATGACTAATTTCCGTTTACAACCTTGTTTATTATAAGAAAACTAATAAACAAGAAACCATTAAATAATAAAATATATATAGAGATTTTTGGGTTTTTTATCTTTAACCTATGCATAACATTTAAACACAGTATTCCACAGCTTCACCAACTTTGTCACTGGACTTTAATTAATCTAATATATTGCAATAGAGTATTGAAATTAAGTCGTTTCTTTGTCTTCCTTATCGCTACTGCGTTTAATATGCTGTATTTGAAATGTTTATAATGCAAAAAGTTAGTTTGTTTTCTTGCTATGTGCTAAATTTTAAGCATATGTTTTAATTACCAACGTTACTGTTTTGTTTTCCCAAACACTTTAGTGCCTCACTTTACCATCATATTTAATCTTGTCAATTACGCTGTCAGTCATAAGTATATCTTATTTTGATTAACATAGAGTGAAAAATGTGGTGTTAGAAGTGTATAACTTTCCTAATTGTAAGCAAATATAACTTTGCTCTTTATATTTTCGTATCCAATAAATTAGAAAATTTCTATATTTAAAGAACAATTATTTTAGTGTTTTCATATTTCAATACTTTTACAAGCTTTTCAAAGATTTTGTACAGCCGAAGTGGCCGAAGTTTCACTTGTTGCTCATTTTTGCATATCCGGGTATAGTTTTTCCTTGCATTGTTCAATCGAGCATATAATAAAATCGTGTATCATATTAAAATCATATTGGTTAGAATTATATTGGTTAAATTAAAGGATAAAATAACATATTTGTGACACGTCATTAATATTTACTACATTACACGAGCGTTCGAAAGAGAGATTACGAAGTCTTATTTAGTGGTGGATCGAAAACCCATACAACGACTAGATATAGCGTAATGACGGAGAAGGTGAACATAATCCAGCTAGTTATAGAGGATGCTCAACTGCCAAAAGCTGCAAAAACTTAGAAACAAGAAAAGTCGCAAGTCAAAATATAAGAACAAATAATAGTAATATTTTCAAACAAGTAAGCAGCGAGAAAACTTTTGCTAGTTCACCTGCAGATATTATAATTCCTTCCAGAAACGTCGCCTCTACAGACGATGATAAACTTTCACAGAACTTAAATAAACTTAATGAACAAATTGCTTTCAACGGCTTATGCATATAATAGAAAAACTTGTATATAATAAACATGTGTATAAATAGCCTCAGAATAATGGTTTTGAATGCTAATGGAATCCTAAATCATTAAAACGAAGCTATTCTGAATCGAAATAAAATTGATATATGTTTGATAACAGAAACCCATTTGACCAATCAAATGTTTACTATTTTCAAACATTACAAATTTTATTGTACAAATCATCTCCTTAAAAATGCAAGGGGCGGTAGTGAAGTTATAATAAATAGTCAATTTAACATTATGAAAATGAGCAAATAAATCGCGATAAATTTGAAACCACCTCAATAACAACTTAATCAAATGGATCTGGAACAACTAAATTAATAGATCCGAACTTCTTGTTACTGCATTATATAGACCGCCAAGACATAAAATAACTGAAGAAAAACACATGGACTTGTTGAACAAATATAAAGGTTGATACGTTATAGCTTAGACACGGCGAAAGCGTGTGACAGGAAATTCAACACCCTGACCAACTGACACCAATAAGATTCCAGTTCTAATTTATGTCTTTGTAGCAAGACAAATGTCAAAAAAATTAATGACTATTGACGATTTTATTTCTGACCATTCACTGATTTATCTTTATCGTTGACGGTGAACTAAAAAGAAGAAATTATTTACCTTTTGAATAAATTAACTGATTGCGATTATTTTTAAATTAAACTAAAAAATTATGTTGATATCGCCATGACTGTAAAAACCACGGACGAGATTGAACTAGAAAGTGCAAATCATACTAAGCAATACAACTAGGTGCTTGGATTATTTATAAACAAAGAACATTCCAACAGAGATATTCTCCTAAAATTTAGAGTAGATAACAAAGAAACGAAAAAAAGCTTTGCTTAAAAAAGTTTTTTCAAGAAGAAATAAAACAATATAAAAACAATAATTTTTCTATAAAAATTCAAAACTTATCGTCAAAGAAGATATTATATATTGCACAGGCCTCCGATAAAGTTTGGCACAAAGGTCTAAGTTATAAGCTAAAGACAAAACTTGCTAAACAATATACTGATATGACGAAATCGTATATACGGCATTTCAGAGTCAAACAAGGACAAAAATAATCAAAATAAAATATATAAAAAAATAGAGTATCACAAGGCAATATTCTTGGTCCAATCATGTACCTTTTATAAACAGCTTATATACCTTTAACAAACACTAGAAAAATAGCAAATTTTGTAGATGACACATGCATCCCATCGATTGGTGAAAATTAAATGGATTCTACTGGAAAACCACAATCTTCTATTAAGACATATGTCGAATGGACCGAAACTTGGAAGATTAAATTATATATATATATATATATGTTCCCCTAACTCCCACTGGACACAGAGCGCCATGAAAATAAATCCACACATAATGATTTTACGAATAAAGTAATTAAATACAGACAACTTAAAATACTAAACTTTTCAATACCTCATGCTTACTGTGCTAAATATCTTGGATGTGACACATAAATGGTCAGAGCATATCAAAATGAAAGAAAAATAACTTACGCTTAAATTAACATTCAAAAAATTATAATGGCTAATGGAAAGGAATTTCTTGGTTTCTATAGAAAATAAACTATTACTTACAACCAAATACTATATGTTAGTTTTGAACAAAACTGATAAACAACTAAATTTTAAATTGCGTATTTGTAAAAAAGCAGCGTCTTAATATTACTACTTCCCTTTATCTTATAATTCTTTAAGCCCAAAATATATAGTTAATTTTGAGTAATGTTGTTGTTTTATTGTTTTAAAAGTGTGCAAGTAAGAGCAAAGGAAAACGTTCTTCTTTACTTGAGTGCTTTGACAATACTAACTTCTGGTATCTGCCTTGCATTAATTATATTTCTTATACAGATTTTAATTAGTATTCTTATTAAGATAGATACAAGGAACAGGCAAGTGTCCAAGAATATATTGAAAAGTGAGTACTCTTAGCTGAATATTCTCACTTTTAAGAATCTCCATATAGTCTTTCAAATTATCAATTTCTGTACTGTGACGATGACATTGTCTAGTGGTTTAAAAAAGGCTTCTTCATTGAAATCGATATTCCGTGTTAGAAAATTTTGAAATGCATTATTTATATTAACAAGTTCTGTATGCATTTTCATAAGAGTTATCTGGTCAATTCTGGCAGTGCAATTTGATTTAATTGTAAATATTCCTTGCGTTGGAGGCTGCATAATCGTTTGGCGTTGAGTAGAACATTTAACATGAGCTGAAGTATTGCGGAAAACCCTGAAAACCCAGTTGCTTTTAGAACGTAACTCTATCCACACAGTTGACCCTATTCTGTAGCTTGATAGAAAATATCTCACAGAAGTTGGTATTCGCACCGATCTAGGGAAAATGTTCTTCACAAACAATTTGATCGTTTATAGTTGTCTTGCATAGCTTAAAACTGAATGTGTAAGAAAATGGTATGAAACCAATTCATAATTATATACTACGTAAGGTGTCTTGACTTGTGCGATCATAGTAACCCCATCTCGATCAATAGGAACTGGGATAATTTTATATAGTTGCGATATCTGTCTGTTAAATAGTGGAATTTTAAAAGACTGGCTTTTAGCAAAAATTTCTGTTCCAGTTAATAGGTGCCATATTTCTTTGAGTTCAGTACAAGTTTGCCATCCAGGCAATAAAAACTTATCTGGTAACGAATCTCTTAGTTTAACAATTTTCGATTCTTACTGCTTAGGACTATTAAGTTTAATGTTTAATACCCAATATTAAATCAATGGTCTCCTTTTGATCAATATTGATCACATGAATTATCGATTTTTTTCCCTGTATAAAACATCAAAAATATAAGTTTAACCCTGAATGCATACTTGAATTTAAACTTTCGATTTTATTCTTAAGATTTAAAAAGTGTCTGTTAACTGCATCCGCTGTTCTTTTCAGTAAATTTACTATGGAATCTACTACTGACGTTTGCTTTTTGCTATTTCCTTGAAATCATGTTGATTGGCTAATAAATGATTCACGTTTTTCTCAATAGTTTGGCGGTCATGTTCATTCATTAGACCAAACAAAATGTGATGAAAGGATCTGATGTAACTTAGGGGGTCTCTGCGCTTAGGTCTGGAATCTTATAAAAGTAGACGGTTATTGATCGTTTTTTGTCAACCTGGTATTCTATGTTTTCTAGCATAGACCAACACCGACTCTCGAATGCTGGCACCCTGGGACATATTACATTTGATATCAGTGTTAGTTGTGAAGTTTTTTAAATGATATGATTCCAGCATGATGATACAACATTTATTTGACTTATGGAATCTACATATATTGTAGTATTAACGCTTACATCTCTAATCGTTGCAACGTTAGTTGAACGTGTAGTTGAAATATAAATAAGCTCACTAGAATTATTGTAAGTTAGGATGAATTTGATCGTCGCACTCTCGTTAAATTTGATCTAACGTTTCTTGGGGCTTAACTTTGTTTACATTCTTTGAAGAGTTGGTTTCAACATCTGTGGAATCTTCCGTCGAATAATTTTATGGATAGGTCTTTTTAAGATGCCTTTCTCTCTTCTTAATATCGCAACTCTGACTATGCTATCTTTTCCAGGGTGAATTTCTGCCAACCTTCCAAGTGGCCAACGAAATGGATTCGAGTAATAATTTTTAAAAAAAACTATTTGTCCAATTTTTAGGTTTCTAGTTTTCGCTCTCCATTTTAAACGTTGTTGTAAAGTTTATAAGTGGTCTCGTTTCCACTGATTCCAAATATGAGTCTTCAGTTTCTGTTTAAGTTTGCATCGACCTAAAAATATTAATTACATGTCAGGGCTTTTTTGTTATCAGAAAATGACCTGGAGTTATAGTTTCCATATCATTAGAACTACAGTTGATGTCATGAAGAGGTCTAAACTCCTCCAAAGTGAGGACTAGCGGGGGGATCAAATGCCAATTTATTCTTTCTCTTCTAATATTCGGGCGATAAAATTGCGAATATGAATTTTAATTGCTAATATGAATTTTAATTGCTAATATGAATTCATTATCAAGTATTTTAGAAGCGTTAACAACGCGCTTAAATGGCTGATTTTTCCTCGTCTGGCAAATAATCTTCATATTGAGGCGAGCAGTCCATCTGTTGTCAAACTACTAACAGCTTTGGTGGTCATTCACATAAAAACTGCTACAAAGCCTTTAAATGATTTCTGCCATCTTCCATTGGAGCAGCCGAAATTGTGCATGGCATCGGCCATGAAGATTGTTTTTTTTTTTGACTTTGCCATATGCTACCAGATAAATTTATTACAGAATCTGTTGTTAGCGGTGTTGATGAATTTATTGCTAATAATGGTTGATGATTATTTATTGCAATACATTCGTGTACTGGAGTTGTAACGAAAAAACATTTTGCACGACATTTTATTGTCGTATCTGTTGCTAATCTTTCATAACCGACATAATTTATTCACTTTGCTAAAACGTTTGTTTCAATTGTTTTAGCAGTTGCCGAAAATGATTTATAATTTCTTCATAGATTAGATGCTGCATTTGTCGATGTTTTATTTGTTTGAGATGTACGCCGTATATAGGCAAGTTTTGTAGATTTCCTGCAGCTTTCCGTGTGTTCAGTACGTCCCAATTGTTTGAGATGAGTTCCTGCTTCTTCTTTACGTTCAGTACTTGAACTTTCATTAGATGCTGGATTCTTGCGGCTTGTTGGGGTTTATAATTTTTCAGTTTTTGTTGCTGTTGTTTTTTTAATCTTAGTTCTTCCATTTTTTGAAGACTACGGAGGCTTATTGTGCATGTTTAAAATTGTTCGTTAAGGTCAGCAACTTTTTTGTTTACTGAACCCACTACGTTCAGTACTTGCACTTTCATTAGATAGCTACTCCCATTTGCAAAGGATAGATTTTTTAAATCGTTCGTTGTAGGTTGTGATATTCTGGGCATTGGTAACAAAATATCCCGTATTTAGAGGATAATTTTTCAAACATTGTTGTTTGGGCTTATGGAAAAGATAACGTGGTCGATATGATTACATGGTATAGGTGGTGAGCCAACTTTAGCATTTTCTTCGTCTGTACTATTCGAACAATAATGTTCAGCTATTTGCATGCGTATGCTACCAAAATAGTTGCCTATCAACTGGATCACAGTTTCATGGAACAATTTAGAAGCATTTAAGCAATTAACTGATGTAAAACAATCTCCAGTTCCTAATCAAGCTTGATCGCTTGAAGAATTTGAAATCAATATGATAGATGACATGGCTGTTGTCCAAAATGGTAAAACTGAAATTGCTGTAACCTCGTGGAATAAGGTTTAGATTATTACATAAAGGTAAAATCTGTATTATATACGTAATATGATTAATTTATATGATCTAATCGTGCTTTAATGCCACTTTTTTACAATTTAGGATTTAAAATTTTTACCACAAATTTTCTAAGATACATAATATATAAAAAAAATTCCTTGACTCCAAACCGATCCCGCAACCATCATCTAATTCAACTTGTATCACTTTCCAATATCATTAATGTTGATGTTAAGGAACACAACACACTTAATTACTCCAAATGAGTAATTTACTGTGAAGATCTGAAAAATATCACGGAAAATGAGATGTCCTTAAAACATAACGATCAATAGGATAAAACAGTACTCGTTATATTAACATTTGCCTGAATAGACATACGAGAGTCTATCAATGTTGGTTACCAAATTACTCTCGTAAGTCCATACATTCCACTGCCAATTAGAAGTCATAACTGTTTTCGCTTTAGTCGCTTTAGTCTCTGAAAATGAAATATGTGAAAAAAACATGCAATAATTGTGAAGAATAAAGAAATACAAACACTAAAAACATTAGAAAAAGTAGATAACAGAACAGCTATTAAAAAATACACCAAACAACATCATCTACAAATTTAAAATACAACATACCCAATCCGACAACTCCCGGCAGTAATACTACAAAAACAACAAACCTGAAATCCCACCAAACAACAAATAGTAAACCAAAAAAAAACACTAAAACTATTATCGATACAATAATAACTAAGGCAGCAAAATTACCAACAAAAGTAAAAATCTGTCCAAAAAAACTAAACGTCGCACTCGTTGATTCATTGTAACAACACGCACTAGCTGATTCATTGTAACAAAAATTCCAGCAATACAACAAAAATTAGTTTTCAATAACAATGATATACCAACAACATCTGCAGACATAAACCAACAACAATTACTACTAAAAACATTAACAAATCCACAAAAAAACTCGCTTGAAAATAATTCTTCACAAACAAATACAAATAAATTCCAATCAGCATTTCCAATTAAACACTATTAATCGACACCAGTTCATCCATTACTAAGATACTCTTTAAAAAAAGTTCAACATAACAATGATAGCAATCACTACTCCTACTAAAATTTCTATTACCTCAAATAGTTCACTCGATTCCATCTTAATGTGCTTTACAATAATATAATATTACATCAAGGGCTTTTTTAACAATTATTGTTATTACTTACAATTATTGAAGGATGAATTAGATCCCAGTGTTATAGCACTACAAGAAACTCATCTCCCCTTTCAATACCTGCTAAAATTTATTCTGTTCATAATATAACTGCAAAACAATGCATCGGAATACTTGAATAAAACCAATATTTCACACAAATAACATCACATCAACACCAATTACCGAGTTTTTGCGACTTAAATCTCCCTCAGAATCAAATTTATTTTACTTTTCATTTATATACCACCTAATCAAGAAATTGATAAAACGGAACTAACAAATATAATCATTTTTAACTGTCCGGTTATAATCAACCGCGATTTCAACTCCTGGAACACAACAAAGAGATCACCGACTAATAACAACAGAATCGTATTAAAGAAAAGGCAATCGACAATATCAACTTATGGATTTTAAATGATGACAACCCCACCGTACAAGAGCGAAGATAAGGCACCTTTTTATTTATTTATTTATTTATTTTATATTATAATTCAGTACAAAGATCAAATCTTANTGGAGCGAAGATAAAGGCACCTTCTTATTAATTTATTCATTTATTTATTATTATAATTCAGTACAAAGA
>JXPX01051702.1:0-13321 GCA_001047195.1 Sarcophagidae sp. BV-2014
TGATATGTATGAAGGATAGAAAATTTCATACGCTCATAATAAACAATATTTAAGAAATAAAAGGTTTAATGATGTTTGGCAAATAGATGTATTCTTTATCCGAAAGCAGCACTCTTCAACGAATGTCATTGTTGTTTTATAATTATAAGCTCTACAAAAAACGTGAGATAATAAAAAAAGCCATAAGTCTACATGGAACGATAATAATTGACAACAACTAAAAGAAAATAAAGCGACTTTTTGTGAAGTTAAATATATTTTTATTTAAATTTTATTAGTTTCTATAACTCAAAATAATTGTTTAATACGTAAGTTTAGCACTATCGTCTGATTTTCAAAATTGTATATTGCTGTGCATTTTTGTTTAAAAGTTTGCGGTTATTGGTACGTGCCTTCGTGACAGAATGATGTTATTGCCTTTTAAAACAAAACATGAATAATATAAAAGTGAATAAATGTTCAATAATACGAAATTTTTGCTCTTCTTCAAACAATCGACGATGACGATTACGATGATATTGTTATCAAACCTTCTGTGAAATTAAGCATACCATATCTATAACTATTTCAAGTAAAAATAAAGTTAGTACACAAAGTATTCAGATTTTTTTAAATTTATTATAACTCGATACGTAAAGCTTCAATTCGTTGAATACTCTTTTGATTTCAATGTTTATGAAAAACTCACAAAAAGTTTCTAGCTCGAATACTTTAAATTTGCTGCCAACAATTAAAAGTCGTATAAAACTGTGGCCTAGATAAAAGTGAGCCATCTTTAATTAAAGCACACCTATTAAATATGGGTCCTAAAATTACAAGTGTTAAATTGTAACAATGTTTTCCGACTGTCCAAGTAGTCTGGTAAATAAATATTTAGTTCCTTAAAGTTTAANCTTCCGACTGTCCAAGTAGTCTGTTAAATAAATATTTAGTCCCTTAAAGTTTAACTACTGTTCAGTCAAGCTANTTTCCGACTGTCCAAGTAGTCTGGTAAATAAATATTTAGTTCCTTAAAGTTTAACTACTGTTCAGTCAAGCTAATACAATGTAAATACAGTAGAACTTAGTAGAAAAGGAAAACGTTTCCTAAACTTTTTATTACTATAAGTCGGATGTTAATAGTATTAATATTATTGGAAATAAAAAACTCACCTTTCACTGTTTTCTGGATATCTGTAACGATTATCCCGAATATGTTCATGGCGTTGATCTAAAATATATAAGATATTGTTAGTTTTAAAAAAATTATATTGTTCATAAACGTTTAAATTTAGGCACTATATTAAAACACTGCATTTAGCAATCTCATAAGGCAATAGGTGTACCGCAACAAAAAATTATGAGGCAAATATGAAAACGCGACAAAACATTACGATTTTTAAATTTTAACTGGCATTACTTTTACAATTTTTAAATCAATGTTTTCAAAAACGTTATGACTTTAGACAGAAAAATTAAACTATTTATTACAAGACTGATTAGTAAAAAAAAACTTTTGTATATCAAATAAAGAAGAAACAATTCTTAAAAATTTTATTCTAGATATAAAACCACAAACGTTTTTTCATTGTTTAAACATACTCATTAATAACATTAATAAAAAGTCACAAAACTTATATTATTATAAGTAAAATATTAAGAATTGGAGAGCTATACCAACGATGGTCTTAAGCTCATTATTATTTTTAGTTAGACTTAAATGGAATTATAAAGGCTACAAATTTTTAATAATTAAAAAACGGTTTTAATGTTGTAATTGGTCATATTAGAGCCTATTAGTTGAACTAATTCGTTATTAGCAAGGATGGTTTTTTTGATATTAATGTAAGTGCAGTCTGAAAAAGTAAGAATTACGAAACCTCAACCAGAAATAAGAGTATTGAATGAAAAAAAAAACAGTTAATTTCACCTACCTAATGTATTAGTAGCGATAGTGGAATTGCAATTGTGTTCGAACAACACTGTCAGATTGACACTTTTCAAAATCATAAAATTCATCTTAACATGAAGAAATGTCTGAATACAGTGTTTATGGCTGCTGATATTACTGCTAAGGAAATTAATATTACGTTTGACATGAGAAGTCAACAGAATATCACGAAATACAATATAAAATATCATCAAGTTCGAGCCGAGCTATAGAGGTGCATATATTATCGCAAAATTCCTCGGTAGACACAGATTCCTCATAGGGGATATATATATGTTCAGTCTATAAATCAGGAAATATGAAATCATGGTGTCATAGTTCTCCAATGTAGGATGAAGACTGATCCGTATATGGAACAATGTCAGGAAGAACCAAGCTGTCACGCAAAAGTTCCCCTCCAATTAACATTTCGGCAAAAGGATAATTTAAATACTTATATTGGCAACATCCGCAAGAAATAAAAACTTTACGTCCAACAGGATGCAATTATGTTTTGATACATTTTAAGGTTCTTGTCTATCCTAACTTAAATTCAAAATACCTTTTAACTTTCAGCATCAATAATATTTAAAAAAAGAACATAGTATCTAAATTTTTACCTTAACCCTAAGTTAATATTTAGCTAATGTGTCCAGTAGTTTGCGTTTTTTAATCGTTTTTGTTTTTTTTTGATTGTACAATTTAAAAACCAAGCTCTTAGGGGCCATATGTGGCTTACAAACTACTCATTAAAAATTTTGAGTTTAACAAGTATAAAATTAACCCAACAAAAACATCCAATGGTTTAAATAAACTACTAAATGTATATATAAACCACAAAATTAAAATAAAACATTATATTGCGTTCAATAAAATTTGAAAAAGTTCCTATTCGAAAAGAACTTTTTAGAAAAGCTTCAAATTAAGTAAAATGGATACGGTAAATTGTTTTAAATATTGGTTTGGTCTGCAAGTTCTATAAGTTTTTTTCGAAATACATTAGGAGAGGAATTGAAACATCTAAGTGATAGCGGTAAAGAATTCCAAGCTTTCGATACCCTATAATGATAAGACCTTTTAAGAATTGATGTGTTACTACGTTTGTGTTTTAAGTTTTTGTTCTGCAAATTTTTGTTGTGTGGAATAATAATGGAAATTTAAGCATATATGGACATTACTGCCCATACAGTTTTATGGGCCTTAAAAGAAACGGGGTCTCAGTGGCGTTTTTACAAAAAACTTATAATTTTATTTTTTTTTAATCTTAAAAACCTCTTTTTCTTCTGTCCAGGTCTATAGGTAACAAACTGTTGATAGTGCTATAGCTGTCAGTCCGTGTTACATTCTTGTAATTGATTGTTTCCTTGAATTTTGAACAATTTGCTACCTACGGACCTGAAGATAAGAAGATAATCTTTCAAACGATTTTAATATTTTAAACAATTTGCAAGATATGGGCATGAGAATCTGTTGGATCCATAAAAAGTACATGCCTTTGAAATATTTAGCATACTCCTTTTACTTTATTATAACATGTACTGTGTTAAACTACGACTTAGAAAAATATGTTTAAAAAATTTAATATATAAAAAGAAGCAACTTTGAAATATTATTGACGTGACAGCATGTTTAAGTTAATATTGCTTAGTAGTATGCCATATAGTTCGTTTATGAAATAACTTACATAAGATATTTATGAAATACGATATCAGGTTTTTTGTCATCGTTATTAGTTGAATTTACGTTAAATATCGGGAATTTTAGGAATTTCAATTCTGTCTAAATTTTTGGAGAATGCAATATACCTTAATTTATTTTAATACATTCTACGAACGAAGAGATCGGCCGGTCTTACTTACGTGTACAAATACAACAGTTACTATTTTCATAGTTAATTTTCGATGGTTAAGGATAGACATTTAAAAACTCAAACCATAGGTTAGAAATATAACTTTTGAGCAGCATGGATTAAGGGAGATAGGTCTGTAAGATGCTATTTTTATATTACGTCTAATTAAAATTTAAAACATTTTTTTGTATAAAAATAAATGTTAAGAATTTAAAATTTTAATTACTTTTATATGCTATGTTTTATTTACCTGATCTTATACTGCGTTTCTCTTGATATTTTCCTGTTTCTTCTCTATCTTGTCGTCTCCAATTTTTTTCCACAGAAGACAATTTTTCGACTTTTTTAAGGCATAATTCGTTTAATTCAGTGGTAGTTTCCAAGACTTCATTACGTATCTTTTCTTGCCGACGAAAATCAGCCAACCGTTCCTCAATTTCTAAATCCCTTGCAGTAGTATCAACGGGTTTTGCCGATCCAAAAACTTTTTCAGCTGATACACCCGATAATTTTGGATAATTTAAATCTTCAGTATTGTAAATTACCGTTGGTTCAACTAAAGTTTGTATGTTAACATCCAGTTCAGGAAGTGGAAGTGTTCTAGGCTTTAATATAAGCTTTGGTCGTTCTTGAGATATATTTTTATTATCTAATATAATGTCTTTATCTATTTCAGAAATCTGATCGAAGGGTGAAGTATCATTTGAAGCAGCTCTATTACTTAATCTCCATGAACCAGGTGTATTGCTTTCAGAAGAAAGTTTTATATCTTTAAAATTACGTTCAAACCCAAAGTTATTCGAATCCTTCTTTTGGCTATTGTCTCGTCTCCAATTCGTAGAATCTCTATGTTCCGAATTACCATTATCGTATCCCCTTCTGGTCCCACGTTGCCTTGAATTTTGATCATTTTCATTTGATAAGTCAATTCTAATTCGACGACCTTTTATAGTAGGATCCGGCATGCCTAATGATTGAATTAGATCTTCTCTTGTTTCAAACTCAACATAACCAAACCCCCTAACTCTTCCAGATTCGCCGTCTTCTCGTGGAAGGCGCACCGTCAAAACGTGGTTTGAATTGAAATATTCATATAAATCGTCTTCTTTAACATCAAATGGCAAATTAGTTATATACGCAATAAATGGTGCTTTATGTGGAACGGAATTGTCATCGAATATTCTACTCGCACGTGGTGCTGTGGGAAGTTGACAAACTAAAGTAAGTACATTTCCTCCATCATCACTATCTTCCCCATCTACATTTCTTATATTCTTTGCTACTTGGGTTGTTCCAACTGGGGTATCACCGTTTGAAAGAAAGGATTGTAATGATATCACAGTCCCTTTGTTTTTTTTCCCTTTTTTTCCTGAAAAATATAATTTGAAAACAAATTAAATTTTGTTAAATTACATAAACTGATTAAACTATCTCAAAGATCTGTTATTGTATTCGAATACACGCTGTATTTATTTACATATTTTCGTTAACTGTTAATAATATATTTTGTTAATTTTATCTTTTTATCAATAAAGATTTATTAAATATGATTTATAATTCATAGTCTAAAGTCTGAGTTTTAATATCTTTGAAAGGTGAAAACTTAATATATTCAAAAATTGAGAATAATTATGACATAATATATTTAACTTTCTTTTAGCTCTATTAAAATGCTATACAATTTTTGCTTTTAATAATGTTTTTATTAAATTGAAAGCACAAAAATATATTATTGCTTTTTATTAATTTACTATGCAATTTTTTTTTTTTTAATTTTCCCGATCAACAATCATTTATTTCTATCGAACGAAAGGTCAATTCAGCTCCGAAATAGTCTACAGTAACTTCGATCCCACAAGGATCAGTTATTATGCCAATGCTTGGATTTAATAGCAACAATTTTTATAAATATCGAAATACCGATTAAATTTTATTTATATAGGTAAATGTGTCGTTTGCATTTTTCGAGGCGCAACGCTGAGAATTTTTTTATTTACTTGTTATGTTATAATAGCAATGTTAATTGCTAAGACATAAGTTATTAATCTTTTCTGTTAATGATCTGTTATGCAGTTTAATTGATTACTGGCGAAAAAATGCAAACAGTTCTATTTCCACCAAATTAAAATAAAATCTATGATCAGCCTATGTACCAATTAAGGCAACATATTTTAATATTTAATTTAATTAATAATTTTTTGAATAATTCAAAGTATTTTAATTAAATTTTAAATTTATATAAATTAATGAAATACAATTTATTTTTAAATGATAAACTTTGAGTAGAAGAATTAACATTGTTGTGATCAAAAAAATTTTAAATACGTAATACATTAGTACGAATAATCGTCAAGAACCCTTACTAATCCGACAAGAAACCCTTAAAAATTTCTAAGCACCAACAATTTTGAAAATGCTACAAGAATTTCGAAAAAACCACATTAAATTTTAAGGCTTTTAAAATTTAAAAGCGAAAAAATAATTTTCAAACAGATGAAATAAAACCGCTTAAGCCTGTTTATAGAAATTATATATATAAGGATTGAGGCAAAGTTATATTGTCCAACGAAGCAATCACAATTGGCTTTGTCCAAATAATCTGTGGTATTATCGCAGCACAATGATGAAAGTGTAATAAAATGGAGTGCAGAAGGAGTTGGAGTTCAAGATATCTAATGCACAATATATAATTTTCGAGTCCCATAGTTCTGAGAATGCTCTAATTCATTTGTGTTCAATTGCATAAAATTAGCTTTGATTTGATTTAAAATATACAAGACTTAAATCAAATTGACTCAATAAAAATAACTGTTGTACTATAGTTCAAAACTATATAAACAAATTTGTTGCAGAGTTCTTAAATTATTTTGTTCACGCAAAAAATTTATTTTTTATGACTTGTGTGTGTCGCACAAAATTCTTCTTCATGTTCTGATTAGTTTGGAAGAGTAAAAATGGATCAAAAATTTAATAAACAAGGTTTAGGTGTACATGAAAGCCAACCAACAAATTAATAATAATAATAAAAGCTTTTATTGTATTTAAAGCCATAGTATTCTTATAAGTTATATAATGTGTCATAAGAAAGTTAAAAGCTTTGAATGTGCTATTAATATATCGTTCGGTAAGTACAAATAAGTAAGTACAAATAAGTACGAAATAAGTACAAATAATAAATTATATTGTTGATAAAAGGATATTTACTATTTACCGACCTGAGGAAATTTAAACAATTAAAAAAATTTAAATCTATCTATATTTGTGTTGTTTTAACAATTGCTTTATAAACTTTATTATTAAGAAATTATTTTATTTTATTTTTTCAAACACATGTTAATAACAATAAAATTCACCTGATATTAACACCAAGAAAGTTTTTCTGTTACCAAAACTAGAAATAAAGGACGAAAACTTTATAGATCAAAGTGATTAAAGTACTTTTCTGAAATAAATCATGATAAAAACAAAAATTAATGGTGATATTGTAACACACTTAGAATATATTACAGTGCTTTTGCAAGTTTATTTTGCCACCTTCTTTAAACGAGATGAAACGTAAAATTTGCTCTACGATATCATACGAAAACGTTTTTTACAGGTTAAAATAATTATGGTAAAATAATGTAACACAAAACCCGAAAGTTAACAGTAATAGGTTAAAACATGTAAAATAAATGTTTATTTATGTAGAATAATTCTGATATACGTTATACGTTTAAATCCAATACTTAAATAAACTTTCATTTATACAAATTTCGATTGTACTTTTCAGAGGTCATTGTGAACTTACTCAAACAACCAAACCAAAATACTGATGAATGATGAAACACTAAAATGTTACTTATTGACAATAACTGAGTAGAGTAATGCAATTAGGTTCGGTTTAAATGTGCAGTTAACTTACGGTTGGATGTTAACGCATTGCGTTTTGTAACCAATAATGTCATTGGTTATAAAAAAATCATGTTTTCAAGTGTCAAAATTGTATCCATCCAATGTTTTATTACGTTAAAGGAATAAAAAATCTTTTGGGAATGCTGGACGACATATAAAGAAGCGGCTTTCATTAATGACAGTTTGAATTAGAATCAATGTAAGAATATGAATAAGTTACACTACGCTAATGAGAGTTATTTCTCCGAGATAAGCCGGAGCAGCAGATTACCAGCAGGGTTTTATTAATTAAAAAAGCATCCACTATTTTATCCGTTCAACGCTATTGAATTCGCACATCTCAAAATCATTACAACAAAATTATATTTCAAAATTTATATATATTTTAATTATATAAGATGTATAATGATAAATTTATTTAATCAATTAAGAGTATCAATATTTGAAAATCTGATTAGGACCCGAAAGCAAAGTTAGATTAATATTCTGATATATTAAAATTCCAACTACAGATGACTTGGAGATTCTTACAACAGCACAATCAACATTCCCCATTTATTATGCTCTATAAGCAAGAGCGTTCATGTAGTGAAAAGACAGAGAATTATTAAAGCATTCATCGATTCTAGATAAAGATAGTAAAACTTCTCTNATAAAGCATTCATCGATTCTAGATAATGATAGTAAAAACTTCTCTATATGTAAAGGCAAAAGTTGCGTANTTAAAGCATTCATCGATTCTAGATAAAGATAGTAAAACTTCTCTATATGTAAAGGCAAAAGTTGCGTATATATGTTTCAAAGCCGCATTTGCTAAATATACTGAAATGATATTTTTATTTCAATATATTGAATGATTGAATCCAATAGATGTATAAACTAATTATATTGTACCCATGAAATCCCAATATGAATTCAAATCAAAATACCACGTTATTTTTGAGTCGAATAAAGCAACCAATTGTATAATTCATTTAAATTTAAAATATTATATGGTTAAAAAGTTCGAATATATGAACTTTTTAACCATCTAATATTCTAAGTTTTGGATTTTTTATAACATAAAAACACTACTTATTTCTCCATCCTTAAGGAGCACAAATCCAAAAGGAAAATTTTAGTTTTTAATTGAAGTATCACAGTTCTCAAGAAAAAAAGTATATACATATTTTAGTTATTTTTTTCTGATTAACTATTTAGCAACGTACACTTTTTATCAAATATTTCATTAAAATTATTAACGTAGTAGGTCAATTAATAAAACAAGGCTGAATGTATAAGGGTAGCACTGGGTGAACCTGAAACGGTGGGAATATTAACAAGAAGTCTATAGTGGAATTCTTTCGAGTTGCCTTATATCCAATACTTGTATACTATATGGAAAAAATTTGTCATAAGAACTTTCACCTCCGGCTATTCATTGTCAACCTATTCTGAAAGCAAACATAGATAATATATACGTATAGTTTCAATAGACTTTATTACTATGTTTTATAGTCATTTCTATTTTTAATATGTTAATGGTAGAAACAAATACTAAATTTTTATATTAAAAGTAACAACTTCGTAATTTTTTTTTATTATTTTAAACTAAAAGCAAGGATCATGAAAGTTGATGTATATAGAGGGTGAATTGTCATTTAGTTTGTAACACGCTGAATAATTTGTTTAACGTTTATTCTTGCTCCTAATGCAAATCTAACATAAATAATTTATAATTAATCTAGATAATTAAGGACTTAAGTATTACAAAAAAGAAGGATTTAAGTATATAGTTTAAATATAAAATTAAATATACTCTAATAAAATTCTTAGTTTTTTCTGTCCAAGCAATGTTCAAATTCATGTCAAAAGGGTACAACATAACAAAATTATATAGTTTTAAAAAATAATATTAGGGAAATTATATAGTTAGAAAAAAATAATATTAACTTTTTTAAATTTTGAGCTAAAAATAATGTTAATTTAAATTAAAAGGAGTAAATACTTAAGAACATTGATTGTATTTTGTTAAAAACAAAATCACAAAATTAATTAAGTTAACAAATTTGGTACAAACACTTTTGTTTTATTAAATACATAAAATATTTCATTTATTTATTCATACTTATTACATGTTTTAATTAAAAACGATACAACTTTCTAAAGTAGAACCGCTCACAATTTTTGCATCTGTGAACTTTGAAAACTTCAAATTTAACCTTTTACAAAACTGATGTTGCGCCTAGACATAACAGAAAATCAAGCCATCTTACATAGTTATATTTTAGCTTGGTTTATATAAAGTAGTTGTTGCAAAAGAGTTCACATTTAATAAAGTATTTTTAATAACAAAATTAAATTCACTAATAAATTATGTGTATAAAATCAATTTGCGTCACCATTATTAAGTTTATATATACAAATTTTCACATTTTTATATAAAACTACTAAACACTAGATCGTTGACGTTTTTTTTTTAAATTTATTATACGTAACATTAAATGTTTGGTGATAGAACCCATGTTTTTCGTATTTAAATATTACTGCAATATTCCCATTAACGTGGCAAAATGTTGAATTTTGAGTAAAAGGACTATTTTTCTAAAGTTTATTTAAAAGAATTATACAAAAACTAATAAAATTTTATAGTAAAAATGTTACTGATACAAAAAAATTTAATATGATACTCAAAATTATTATATCTGATCCATATTTTTTTTAACAATGAAAGCAAAACTTTAACATAATATATTTAAAAATGATACCTGCGGTTATTCTGTTAACAGGTTTCCTAAATAGTATAAACATTGAGTCGATTTCACCAAAAATATGAAAATGGAACTAATAAAAATATATTAATGTGAATTGCGAGTAAATCAACAAAATAAAAAGTATTAGGCTTAGGAACATATCCTGATAACAGTACCGGAAGAATTTCGGTGAATGGCAGGCTTTTGGATCAATACTGCGATACTATATCCCTTAAGATAGTTATTGGTGAAAAGTATTCATATTCCAAAATTACGAAATTCCTAAGCAGTGAAAGGACATGCCGACATAAATGTAGCATTATGAACTGTTTGAAATGACTGTTGGAGCAATTTATTGTGAATGACTGGAAAGTTTTATTTATACAACACCTTAGAACGCTCCACTTGAAAATTGTGAATGTCTTATCCACTAGCAAGGGAATTCTGAACCAGATTTGCAAAGCGTATTGTAAAGCGAATCTTATAATATTGTACATTAGAAGTTGAGTTTATAGTGAAATAATTGTTTTTCACAATCTCGAGAACATATACATTGTTTGTTAAATTCAAAAATTGTGATGATTGTTGAATTTCAACAATTTGTCAAATGTGATTCAAAAGTACTTTAAGCTGAATGTTAACGGAGTGTTATTTTACTGCCAGGTACAACAAACGCCGGACACTTATGCAGTTAAATGTTTCATAAATGAGATTCATACGCGATAACATGTTCTTCAAAGTCACTAACAGGCCTCTCAGGCATTCCTCATTTTCGAAATACCGTACATTTCTCCTTGTTAGTAATTAACAACAGAACTTTTTCTCAGCATGTGTTTTTCTTATCGCCTATTATCACATATACATATCGGAACGCTGTCGGACTTATTATAATTTTAGCATAATTTGGCTTTCTTGATATTAACTTAATTTAAAATTTCGACTCAAGAGTAAGAACCTGCAGTTGTATATTACTCATTGACATTATGCGTTTAATCTTCCAAAGTTTTGGTATTGGAATCACCTCCGGCGATTATACTAAGAAAATCTGTTGAAGTAATGACAATGAAATTATTCTTACTCATTTGGGTTACACGGTATATGATCCAATTAAAATTTTTTTTGCAAACGTCGATGATCATTTCAATTTGAATAATTACTAAAAGTCATCAACTGTAATGTGGTTTTATGAAATGGCATCATTAATATCTATAACAACACCAATGAATTATTATAAATAGCAATAACTGAATAAAAGCAATTTAATTTCATAATTGAGCGGACATTATATGTAAGGAAATTATGGTTTATACGGATCTTACGAATTTTGAAACTTTGATAGTAGCCTTTTAAATTGTAATTTAGCTATATGGTAATTTGGTGTATTTCATAAGCATCTTTCTTGTACATGTGTCAATTTTTTTCATTAAAACTGCGTTACTTTATAGATTTTGTTGATTTTAACCTAATGGTATATTTTTGTTATGAAAAAGGCTATAATTATCTTGTAGATGGGTCAGAAGCCGTAATAAGACTTTTTTGTCTAGTTTTTTTGTATTTCAAAATTTTGATATGCCGATCACCGTCTCCCATTCGCTCGATGACGAGATCGCAAACAGATAACAATTAGGTTTAAATTTTTCCAGAACATTTTTTTACAACATTTAACATAATTAATCATTCATTGCATTTGTGTCAGTTGATCTTTTATAGTATAACCCACGAATTACAAATGACTTTGACGTTGATGTTTTAAGGTAAATTAGTAGGAATTAACCCTCTTCTCTCAATTGAACACACGTAATATTAGACAATAGACAATATTATCATTATTAGGTCAATAGACAATATTATCACCCTTAATATATATGCAATAATGTGGCAATCAAGAAGATAAAACCTTGAGAAACTCAAAATGAAATAATACAAAGACGGCTTAAGAGGGCTAATAAAGTTATCAATGGTTTGCCAAGGGGAATAAAAGTTCTTCGAACTCCAGTCGCTCAGATCTTTTTTCTTTGTAATGTAAAACTTTGGCCGGTGAGTATTGAACTACATGTAGTTACATGAACCCAGCAACAAACACTGGAAAGTTATATTAAATTTAAATTTGTAACGAATTAACAAACAATATCAACAAACGCAGGAACAACTAATACATTTTCAACTAGAATAACAACAAAATTAAGATATAAATGTTGGTAATAAAAGGCTAACAGCAGACACGGATACAATCTTTACAACACCAGTACTAGAATATATTGTAGAGTATCGTCAACCAGGCTTAACAATAAATTCATTAACATCACCAGCAGCATCTCTAGTGAGTAATTCACAAAATTATTTATTATCATCAGCAACTGACGTTACCTACATTTTCTTTGCAGCTACAAAATAAAAGAATTTTAAAGGCATTACAATAATAGCTGGTGCTGATAATGCATCTAAAAAATGTTGCATGGCGTTGAAGCAGATCAAGTCGTGGCCGGCAGATATAATGATACTAAGAGTGGAACTCATGTTAAACTGCTACATAATTCAACGGTTGTTATGCAAATTCACAATGGTACCAAGGGTCAACTATTTTACAATGAACTACCACAATAGGAACTGATACCGAACTAATATATCACAAAAAATAGTGATATAAATAATAATATTGAAGTGTCTTACAAAAATATTTTCATGAATATTATATTGTCATTAAAATATATTAGCTTGCGCTGTTTACAAACTCAGCCCTTATCTTATACCCTGTATAGACATGTGCGCACTTACTTGGTGGATGGGATTAGTAATAAAACATTATACTTATAAACTTATAAATAAGTGTACTATTCGCTCATAGATTAGATCTAGTTTATCTTTAAGGTTATTACTTACACTTATAAAAAAGTCAGTAAAAAAGCTTTTAAACCACCTTTTAATTCATTTTAATTA
>JXPX01053676.1:0-10136 GCA_001047195.1 Sarcophagidae sp. BV-2014
GATAAACACAAAACTCAACTAACAAATTTGGTATTAAAATGATGTTTTAAATTTTATTATTATGTTATTTTTAATACTCGTTTAATGCCACGCCCACTAAAAAGAACAACGTTCGAAGACTGCTTAAACTCAATACAAGTAAAATTGCAATTGCTTTTTAACAATGGCACCAGCTATTTTTAAGAGTGTATAAAAAGGTGCATTTTGAAATATTTGCCTTTGAACATTCGCTTTAGTATGTTAGCAAACTTGTCTCGAACATAAATTCTTAATTAAGTTTGTTTGTGCTAAGTTTAGTTTGCTTGTGATAGGCATAACATTTAGACGTGTTTTGCTTATTCGGTGATTTTCTTCTGTGAGAAATATGCAGCAAAAAAATTTCATCAAAAATCTAACTAAATGTCCAAAAGCTTGTCAGATGTTAAGAGTGGCATATGGTGATTGTACTATGAGTCAGAAAAATGTTTATTGGTGGTAAATCCTTTCCTAAGAAGGTGGAGAAGATGTGAATGATAAGCTGCACCACATAAAAAACGATGAAAATATTGAAAACGTTAAGAATTGTTCTGGAAAATTTTAATATCACTTCTAAAGAAGTTGCAGAGCTCAAAACATTAAATTTTTTTTGTAAATTTTAGACAGCTGCATTTTGCAGTGAAGTTCATTTTAAACTTGCTCAATTTTGCGAAAAAAATTATCTTTTTTTGATCATGCCGTCAAAAGGGTTATAACTGATGACGAATAATATGCATATAGTAATGACATCGAAATCAAAGTCCATTCGTCTTAATGGAAGAGTCAAGTTGAGCCAAAAACAAAAAGAGCACAACAAGTTCGACCAAATGGCAATGTTTTGATCACTGTTTCATCGATTACCGTGACGTAGTGTACCATGGGATCATGCCAAAAGATTGAACTATAAATAAGGGTTACTAGTAGAACCTTTAAGTAATAAGCCAATTGCAAGCAAAAAAATACTAAAAATTCTCGAATTATGGGAAAATAATGCATTGATTGTTCACTCGTCATTGATTGTTCTGAATGGTTTTCCTGACCAGATTAGACCGATTGGCTCTTTTCTTGATCCAAATATTGAAGAAAACCATGAAAGGGCGAAGTTTTTAGATGCTGTAAAACTTAAATTCTGAGCTGAGCTCAAGACCATACCAAAATGAAAATATCAGAATCTCAGTATCATAATAGATGAATAAATATTAATAAAGATATTATAAATATATTTATTAATATTAATTCATCAATAAAAATTTAAAAAAAATATATTTCAAACAGCTCACCTTTTGTTTTGAACAGACCTCGTANTTAATTCATCTATTATATTTGTAAAACAAATATTTTTGAAAAAGCTCACCTTTTGTTTTGAACAGACCTCGTAATTGTTTTATAATCTCGAAGAAAATGGCACCCGCACGTACACCAATTCATGTCGAAGCATGATTCATTCATTCAATACAATTCTTCAGCCTATTACCATAAATATGAACAATACCTATCAATAGATAATATTTGCACATGAATGTTGTCGAGGAAAAATATGAACTGCAATGAAGATATATAGAGCTGCTATATGGAGTATGAATGGATATTATTTTTGTAAATACAACACGTATGGTAAATAAATGTCTTTGTTTTGTTCTCAAATGAACAAAAGTTTTGCATAAATTCTATTACGTGCGACGAAACCAATGTCCTAATGCTGATCATGTGGCAGAATGAAAACAAAATTCAATAGCTGCCTTACAGGTTTACTTGGTACTTCGTATTCTAGTGATTTGTTGTGGTTAAGAAAAGGAAATGAAAATAGAAAACTTTACATTCGTACAAGTAACTTGAGGTATTTATGTGTAGTGGAGTATGTTGTTTTTTAGAAATTGTAATTATTTGTGCAGACTTAACGAAATGTTGTATTTTTAACTTAATTTTTATTACCAATTGTTGAAAGGGTAGACAAGAATGCAGAAATAAAGATCTCATAACTTGACTCCTAAGCATGACACACACCATTGAACTCCTTTGACTTGTAAATTTCGAATTTATTACTTTTGTTTTGTGAACTAAGTTAGAATTTTTAATGATTTTCGTGGTTTTGCAAAAAAAAAAAAAAACCAATATACATAAGAACACGCTAAACGTTGTTTAACGATTTATGTAGTATATATTTGGAGTATAGTTGATACACGTACGAGTACCTTTCAAATGTCAGCCAGTTTACTTGCAATATAAAGGTTTAAGCTAAAACTACAAGCTGCTTTTAATATTTTAGCCCAGACGTATGTAGGGTATTTTAAGAATTTGTTCGATTTTGTTACAATATGCATGTTTCTTATTCTCTGTCCAAGTGTAAATGTCAAGTTCACGTTCGATTTTTTTATGAGTTTTTGCATAAAAGAAGTTTAAGCACACATACACGTATTTTAATGTATTTTCATTTATTGGCTATAGTGTTTTATGTGTTTTCTGACCACAGGGTCGTATGAGTAATTTCGACTTGTTTGTATTTTGGAAATGTTATGAGTTGTTATTGCTGAAATGAACCGTGGAAATAGTTTGATGTTAGAAAATAATAAAAGATTTTTAAAGGTTTAGGTTTTTTAATGTTAACCTTGAGCGAAGAACTGTAAGAACTCTGTCATCATACAATCAAAGTTTGGTGAATATTAATTTCGATAATTCATGTGTTACATTAAATGAAAGTATGGGGTATATTGATTATGTGCAGTGAATCTTTTGAAAAAATACAAACTTATTAACTTATTATGATATATCTGTTCAATAAAAAAGGTAAATTATTATCCTTAAAAATATTTTGCAGCGTTTTTGCAATTCTCGAAACAATTTTGATATGAACCTTGTGGTATGGCCTTGAACTCTCTCGGTATTCGTGTTTATATCCTTAATCGTTGAATTTTGATCCCTATAATCGTCAAAACTTTATCTCTTTAAACGTGACAACAAGAAGAGGATCATAATACGATGGCAGAGGCATGATCACGGATTGTTTCTTCGGCTAAAAAAGTACGATTAAGCAATGACGAGTGAGCAAGCACAGTATTGTGTTGCAAAAACCATGAAATGTTATTCACAATTCTTGACATTCTTTTTGACACTGCTTCTCGCAAATGCACTTAACTTAAAGATAATGTTCCCTATCAACCGCACGACGATGTGGCAAGAACTCATGGTGCACTTGTCACGGTAATCATTGAAAATAGTAAAGGAAATTTTGATATTGGTCAAACTTATCGTGATTTTTGTGATCATCGAATGAGACTTGCACTTTGTTTTCGATGACATAACCATTATTCATCACCAGTTGGACACTAGTAAAAACGTCAGGGTTATTCTTGACATCGAAAAATTTTTGTAGAGCTGAAAATCGCTCATGGTTATTACCACTTTGACTTGTTTAAAATTAAGAAATTTTAAAACACACTTTGCTGACATACGATTTATGTACAAAATTTGAAACAAATTGAATAATATGAGCCGACCGACACCCTTCGCAACTTCTCTATGAGTAATTCGAAGATTTTTTATAACTTCTTGTTCACTTTATCAAATTTGCCATTGGTTTTTGCGATGGTGCTTCCTGGGCTTAGCGCCGTCAATTTACATCTTTTCGACCTTTCGTTAAAACGCTTGAACCACTTGTAAACGTTTTTTTATGACGGTCATTATTACCACTCTCAAAATGTCTAGTGCTTTTGAAATTTATTTGCAATTTTTATTTAAATATTCACGTTTAAGATAAATTCTTTGATTCTTTTTTTCCACAGCAGAAAATCGACAAACAAGAAAACACGTCTTACTGCTTCTGAAAAACAAACTCTACTAATCAGTAGCAAACTTAACTAATAACTTAATTCAAACAAATATGCCAACGTAAAAATAATGTCATGTAGCTTAGCGTGGGCATAAAACATGGGTATATTGATTGCGTAATTACATTTGCAACATATCAAAGTATTGTAAGTCGATTTATTAGATAGAATTTTAACACAATCTGTCTATTACTCCTGTCTATCTACACGTCTGTTAAAACGCCGCACTAAGAAATGGAAAATATTTTTAAAACTTTATCAGTTCGTTTGGTCAGATTCGAAATAAGAAAGGAAAACATAACCTTAATGTGAAATCGATAAAAACATATCCGTCGACTCTAGTTCAAATATAATACAGATTTAAAGTAATTTAATAATGTTTTATTACTATAGTTGTAATAAATTGTTTGCTAAAAAGTAAAGTCGACATTTCTGCAGAAGAACAATCAACCTCTACCACATTTTTCTCAATATGTGCATGAAAAGAAATTATCGTATAACAGTTTTACGGAAATCTTCACAAAAAAATTCGAAAATCATCAAAAAAAAAAATGGCACAATATTTAAATATTTTTGTTCACTAGGTGAAGAGCACGTCAAAAATCCTGTACATATTTAATATTTAACTAGTTTGTTGTGTGTTCATTTTATTATTTCGAAAAAATCAAAAAGAAACAAGAAAAGGGATTTTGTTTTTATTTTCAAATATTTCCTATTTTCAGTCAATTTAAAATATATTAAAAAAAAATTTATGTTAAATGGCAAAAAAGGACACAGATGAAAGATTCTCTTCCCATTTAAAGTGGATGTTATAATACAATACTCCTCGAATGCATCCTTATAAGGCAGTGCAATTTATTGATATCAGGAAAATAGGTTATAGGAAGGAGGGAAGATGAAATAGTATTTTTGGACATAAATTTAAACAGGGAAATTTTCTGCCTTATGCAATCGACTGAAAAATTGACCACAAACGGATGTGCTGTACTATATAAGCGGGTTTTTTAAATAAAAACATTTTGTATAAAAAATATTAATAAAACAGAGTCACACATTAATGCGAAGATCTCATGGGTGAATTGAGCTGTTATCCAATAAAAACTTTAATACTTCCGCCCATATATGGCGATTTTTTTCCACCTTGGTCAATTATAGTTGGTTAAATAGTTAGTTGATTATGTGGTCTAAAATTCTTCTTACGCCAATTCAATTCACGACGCTTCAATGTTTCTTTAACCACTTGAATAATATTTTTATTTAAACAGACTTTTCCATGTCTAGAACATCGAGAGTATTCGAAACCTTAATATCGATGTGACTTAAAAGCCTTTTGCCTCAAATATCAAAACAAAAGTTAATGACAAAAAGTGCTTTATTAGTATTGAAAAACAGTAATAGAAATTTGCGGTACCTCTAAATTTAGTCGAAACTCTTAGAGCTATTTCGGTGAAAGATATAATTCGAAGGAAATTATTGCAAGCAATAATCTTTGACACGAGTATTGACACGAGTGTTGAATGTGAATGCTTTGGAAAGCAACAACTATGTTTTTCAATATTTTTATACGACAGAATTACTCTGCTAAATCGACCTCTACTAAAGCCATATTGCCGATCACTTAAAGGTACATTGGATTTCAGATATTTAGCAAAAATGTATATTGCCTACAGGAACGCCGATCATATTGTTATTGGGATCGATTACATTACAATTCTCAGCGTTAATTATCCCACACTTTTATGTCACTTAAGCCATATTGCAGCGTGAAAGGAAAAACATTGTTAGGCGCTACACTCTATAATAATACGGTTGAAGCTCCAAAAATGTTAAATTATCTAGAACTATGTATGATTTTATATTAATAAGAAATACAATTAACTTTATAACTAACTAACTCCTGTTATAGAAAGAAATAAGATACTGGCACTTTTAAAGGTAAGAAGTCCAAGGGTCTTCAATTTTTTTTTATATGAATAAGCTTTAAGCCTCAAAATTATAATATGTTTAACCATAAGCCTCATAAATATGGCATCTTTTTAATGGGGGAAGTGAATGCGCAATCCATGTGAGGCAGCACATAAGCAAAAGCGTTTTGGAATAAAATATGCAGTAAATGTATGAACAATAACTTATGTTTTGCGATGTAAAAAATTAATAAATATATTATTTTTTTTTTAAATGGTCTATACATTTGCTTTTCAGTTTCAAATATTTTAATATACACAAGTAAAGGGCAACCACAAAATGAATATGTATTATTTATTGTTAAAAAATTCTTTACTGATTTAAAAATATTCACCTAGCGTTTTGTTAAATCATGATTTATTTATTCACTTGCCAACCCTACTAACGATATCCTGCATTTCTATTAGCTTTGTGAATTTGGGTGATTAGGTAGGCAATAATTCCTACCGAATCTCTTGCCTTAGCGAATTGCAAGTGAAAGTTCTGAATGTGTGTTATGTCAAATCTGAGTGGCATTTCGCTTAGTTAAATAAAAGTGGCCGTGGGTAATTTTTCTTTCTTCAAAAACTTTTGTTGGACTATTATTTATATTAAAAAATTAGCCAAAACGATATATCGACAAAATGAAGCGTAGATATGGATATATCCAATTTTTTCCGTATAAACTTTTGTAGTAATTACTAATTATCGGCATTAATGTTTTATTCATATAAGATCCATATTTATCAAAGGCTTTCAAATAAATATTCATATTAAAATAAAACCAATGCATTGTTGGTTTATCAACTATTTTAAAATTAATTGAAAACGTCAATAAACTATTTTTTAGGAAACGTAAGTAATAAATGTTTAAAACCAAAATAAAAAAAATTGGCTTCTGGTAATAAAAAAATAAATTTCTACATAATAAAATGACAATATTAGTCGAAACAAGAAAACCTCAAACTTCAATTTCTATTAAACAATGTAACACCTACGATAACACATGTGGGCTTTAAATTAGATTTTCCGATATTAATGCCAAACAAATGATTTTATTTGTTTGCCTTAGTTTCTTTCGTTTTGCGGTAACGAAAATTGCTCATATGAAAATAAGTACTCATATGTATCAAACATGGTTATTTGAGAATATTATGTATTCTAATCAATATGTCTTTGGTAATATATTTTGCAACCAATAATGTAGGATTCTGGATTGTAACGATTGTGAACAGTTGGCGACAACAAATTAGAAACGCTAAGTGAAAATTTTTTTGCTTTAATTTTAAATATAGTAATTTATATTATTATATCACCATGAGAACATTTAAAATTGTTACATTTTGGAATATTTAAAGTAATTAAAAAAGAAAACAATTAACAAAAATTTATCTGAATAATGAGCAATTCAAAAAACTGATAGTATCGGTTTAAAGAAGTTTTGTACATTCGTTGTTTTTTCTACTGCGGGAATGCCAATAAAATATTTTAGTTCACCTTATGCCTCGTGTATTTGTTTAATGTAAATGTATATAATTATGTTTAAATCAGCTAATAATTTTTTAATTTTCCACTTTATGTTAATAGTTCCAAAATGGAAAAGAATATAGTGCCAATATTGAATTTCAACATATTTTGCTTATATAACATTCATTAGAAACATCAATTTGTAAATAATGTGCATAATTTTGTTAAAAACTCGATACTAAAGTTTTTTAATTAATTATATAAAAGAGTAACAAATTGAAAAGTGGAAGGCTTTAATAATTCTATGTTTGTTCAATGGAGAATGTGAATTTAATTAATAGACCCAACACCGAGTTTACATACCAGGTAGGCTCAATAGAAAACCTGAATTTTCCAATTTCATGTGCTAAGTGCCTTTGATTAGTGATTTTTTATGTTGCCACACTTGGCGTGAACATATTTTCTTAATTTAGTTTGTTTGTGTTAAGTTTTGTTTGTTTATGACAGTCATAACCCTAAGAAGTATCTTGTTTGTTATTCTTGTTTATAGCGACTATTTTTAAGGTATTTAGAAATATATGAAATCATGTTTAGATAAAAAACGAGTAAGTGAAAAACGTTAAATTTAGCGTCCTCCATTTTTTATGTACAGTGATGAAATGGTTATATTTCTAGACATACCACAAGATAGAATTAATAGTAAAAGATAGAAGGAGATCTGAAGAAATGGGTGGTACAGATAATAAGAATTAATTGAAATATATACGTAAACTGGGGTACTTAACATTTTTTGACTGTGGATTTAATTTTAAAAAATCCAAATTCTGTTAAAAATGTTTTATAATTAAAATCTGATTTGAAATATTTTTGCAAGTAACTAAAAATTGACACCTTCGAAAATATTTGTATAAAATATAAAATAAAGGTTTAATTCTCATTAATTCTTAAAATGTTACATATTATATGTACAAGAATTATCAATGTCAGTATAAAAAAGAACTAAATTGATCTGAATAGCAATAATACGTGAAACCAAAACTTTAAGCTAAATGACGAATTGTTTGTGGAACACATTACAGTTAGATCAGTTTTGCTTATAGGACCATTTTCTGCTAAACAAAAAATCAATGTAGATCCAAATTTATTTCAAAGGGTTATAACTGGTAATGAATAGTTTGTTTATTTCTGTCATTAAAACCGCAGACTGATCGTAACATTTTACGAATGCAGAAACGAGCATTTTATTTGGTCGCTAAGTTGATTAAAAAAGAAATAACTTTAAATTGATCTAACAAATGCTGAGTGGGTCGTTAGTAATGCTAAGTCATTAAGGAAAGGTGAAATAATGAAAAGTTGAAAAACAACCACAGTTTGAAAATTTTTTTAATAGACCTTATTATTTTTCCAAAATTTAAATATGAAACATCTATAATTTTTATTATTTTTAATTGATAGTTTTTATTTCTGCTAACCTGAATATATTTCGAACCGCGTATATTAATTAGTTATTACGACACAAATTGGCTTAAATTTTTTCTCAACGCCCAATCGCAATATATTTGACGCTTAAGATGATAATGAAAGAATCGTGAGCTACGATAATAACAAAGATAGAATTCGCTCCACTTCTTAATGAGCCAAAGTATGGCCGCTCTGCAAGACACTTATACGGGAAACCTGTTACCGTTCCTTTCGGTGTTGTTGCTCTAGATATCCCAAGGTTATGTTTTTCTCCCACTCTTTTCTTCATTTTTATAAATGACCTACTTAGTCAAACTTTCCCCTTAATATTTTTTACGACCTGCAACTCCCATTGTGGGCAGATGCTGCAAAGACTGTTATGGAATTTCTGTGCGTTGCGCAAAGAGGGCAGCGGCACTTATTAACTACAGTAGGGTATAAATATCGTTTAGCTTAATGAAGCATCATAGGAATGTTGATTGTGTGACACTGTTCTATCGATATAAACAGGCGAAATGTTTCTTCGAGATAAGCTAACTTTTCTCCTGAGCTCGTATCTTATTTCGTACCATCCGCTTGTCAATTGTCATCCTTGGTACACTGTATTAGAAAGGAGCATCTCCTGGAGCATTTTTAAAAAACATTTCTTGAGTGAAAAATCACAAATTTTTTTTTGGATTAACAATTTCGAAATTGAAAGGTTTCAATTTATTTTATGTGATATTTAATTTATCATGTGATATTTATGATATCATATGATCTCCAACTAAAATCAGTTATCTATAATAAAAAATTGCATATACCTTCTAACAGAAATGAAAAAAAAAATAATAAAAAAATATAATGAAATTTTTGCAAAGATATTCCCACAACGTTCTACAGCGTGTATAACATATAAATCAAGAGCACGAGTAATGGCAAAAAAAAATAAATGCCAAACCAACCAAAACTTAAGAAACTTAAATAAATACTCACTCATGCAATCGTAAATAAATCTATGAAAAGAAAAATTAGATTTCAACGATTGCCAACAAAATTTTATATTTTTTTATAGTTATACTGAACTTGACCAATGAATGCAAGAACAAAATACATAAAAAATACTCCAATGCGGTATATTGCGAAGTGTGATTGCTGTAGATGAGATAAAATAGTAATAGAAATCGATACGACAAGATATAAAACGTTGTAAATTTTAAGACTTAATATTTAACAAAAAAAAAATAAATAAAAAAATATGAAAAAATCAAGAAAAAATAAAGTTGAATTCTTATTTCTTTTCACAAAATAAGCAGAAAAAAATAATCTTGAAGTCTCGGACGGACTAAAAAGTTTGAATATCAAACAACATAATAAACATATCTTCTCGTACCAAGTGCATTGTAACATCTATCGAACAACCACACCAACAACAAAAACAACACA
>JXPX01054421.1:0-12749 GCA_001047195.1 Sarcophagidae sp. BV-2014
AAGTTAAAAATACTTTCTTATATAATTATCACTTCTTCTGCTTTATCCGCAATTTAACAACTAAGCTAAAAATATTATATCTTTTAATGGAAATAACTTAATTTTCGATTGTCATTTTTACACTACGAAAAATATCCTTAAGGTTCAATATATAATAATATAATATATTTAAATAATATTTAAATGTACAATAAACGAATAGTNAGACTTCTTCTGCTTTATCCGCAGATTTAACAACTAAGCTAAAAATATAAAATTTTTTAAAGGAAATTACTTAATTTTCTATTGTAATTTTTACGCTACGAAAAATATCCTTAAGGTCAATATATTCTGTATACTGTAATTTTTTAAATGTACAATAAACGAATAGTGTCTATATTTTTGGGTATTATCTAATAATGAAATTGACATTTGACCAAATTATAACAACATACGCATTATAGTTATCATATACGTTTCAAATTTCTAAATTTTTAAATCTATTTTGATTTTTTGTGTATTGTTACATAAAACATGTATCCGCAATGAAAACACATATAATAATTTCAACCCATAATGTTCTTTTTGCTGTGTGCCGTGCCAAAGGATACTGATTTCATAAAGTCTAACACTATAATCACTACTACAACTCGAAATGGTTTCCAAGACCACCTAAAATAGTGTCAATTATATTANTTAATCACTACTACAACACGAAATGGTTTTCAAGACCACCTAAAATAGTGTCAATTATATTACGTTATATGTACAGATGTCTAGTCATTAAATGCCAAATTAGTCCATTGATACACCATTGATTTTAGAATAAAAATTACTTGTTGTTATCGTAAGTTTCAAGTTTAAAGTATTTGTTAGTTTTTAATTTCTTAGTTGGATATCCGACCTCATTCGTTTTCCCTGCCTGGGGTATTTATATAATCGTTTCGTATTATTAAACACACAAGAGTATATAAAATGCCTGTAACAATAAAAGCCCATTTAATGCATGTTTTAGATTCCAAAGTTCAAACACACATGATACACACAGAATACAATACCTTCGTGTTTCATGCCCAACAACTTACATGCTACATGTTCATTTGAATATGATTACTCCCATCTAGATAAATGGGGTGTCACATTTATGGCATAATAACAAAAGTCTAGGATACAGCACAAAAACCACAACTCCATAAAATATGTGTTTCGTATTGACATGATGTGTTTTTATGTCATTTTTGGTGTTTACTTTTTCGACTTTTCACACAAACACAGAATCCCAAGTAATGCAAAGTTACGACGGATAGATAGATGGCAGCACTGACAGACAGACAGACAGACGGTTAGCACTGAATGACCTGTACAATGCATGTTGTAAATGACACAGATACAATTAGAAAGACGGTTTTAGAAGGTCTTACAACAACACGGGGGAAGAAGCAAACAAACATAATTTTACTTGCAATGCCTTGTCATCATCATCAAGTATTGAGGACATTCTGTTAAGTGGCATCAGACAGTATTTTGCCGTGGTATTAGAAAGATTATTTTCGAATGAAGTTGGGAATGAATTAAAAACAATATAAGGAACCATATTGGGCTACTGAAAGTAAGGCGATAAAAAGAACATTAGCTTTAGAATGGGTTTGGTATTTTATGAGCATCAATAATTTTGCACATTAAAGAAGACGAGAAGATATGAGCTCATATACTCATAAAAAAACCTTGTTTAAACAAGTGAAAACTCAAGTAAAGTTTAAAGAAAATATCCTCTAATTATCCACCTGCAGAAAAGTTAATGAAATTTAGAATCACAGTTTTCGATTTTGGTAAGGTAAATTTCAAGTAAAACAATTAGTTAAATAACATAATTTAAGAAGAATTGTTGTTAAATCTAATGAAAATTGTCCAGCTCTAATCATCCTCAATTTTCCAGCTGTATTTAATTGTTTAAAGATAATATTAAAAGTTAGTCAACTTACAGTATTTAGAGGACATTATTGTTAAATTTAAATAACACTACTTCTGCTAAATTTGATGAATATATTAATAATTCATCTGGGATAATTCCAATTCAAAACAAATTATTCGATGTTTTCTTTGAACGTATATTTTTTATTTTACAAAATCTAAAAGGAATACAATGTTAATGTTTGAATGTAGATAAAAAATATATTTTGGTTTAGAACAAACCATTTTTCCTTGTATACCCCTAGAACAAATAAAATTCACTGATGTGTTCTACCTATAAAACATTAGTGTCCTGTAAAATTTCATTGAAAAAACAATCATTTTTATATGTTATTTATTTATTAACAATATTTACTTCCTGTTTTTCTCATATAAAAATAAAATTAATCAAAAACAAAATATATTAATTTTTAATTTATTTTTTTTCTACATAAAGAAAAAATTTGTAGCTTGTAAAATGTCACTGAAAAAACAATAATTGTTATATATTTCATTATTACATATATCTAAACAAAAAAAATTCATCTTTACTTCCATAACTTCCAATTGTAGTAATTTAAATCTTTTTAAATATTTTATATTAAAACATGCAAACAAATATTTGTTATTTTTAACTCTCACAAAGAAGGATGAGTCTTGGTTTTTAAGAATTTATAAGCTAACGACGTTATATAAAATTGTACATACCCATCATCTTAATCAATATTTATAATTTTTAAAAGTTTCTATTGCCGTCCCTATTCCCCAGTTATTACATAGCTATTGACATATTGTTGTAAATATTTTACTAACTCATTTTATACCACAGCTAATTTTAGGTTAATGTGAAAAGAAACATCCATGATACAACTCCTGAATTAGCTACAAAGTCGTCATTTTTTCTGCTTAGCTTATTCGATTTCTTTGAGCATCATATTTTAGCAACTTTTTTATACCTTTTGCCGTACTGTAGAGATAACGATTGCATGTTTTTACAGCTTAAGAAGAATCCTTGAAGAGGCGAACATTATTGTACAGTATTCTCATTAACTTGTACATTTTTTGTTAGTAGCAGGTGTATTTTGCCAACTTCTAATAGTCTTTTTATGATGTCATTAAGATATAAAACACATAAATTGACATAATTTTATGAATTTTTCGCTTTAAAGAAAACTTAATGTTACTTTAAAAGTTTTTAAAGTAATTGTTATTTCTATATAACATCCTTTATTGATCCTTTGTTGTATTAAATACATACTGCTGCTTTACAATGATAATTTTTCTTACGACATATTTTTTATATTCCACTTAATGTAACAACTGCTTAAGCTGATGGTACAAACAAAAAAAAATGATTTATTACAATGAATTTGTAAAACAACTGCTAATATAACCCAGATACTTATTATGTTTCATATTTTATGTAATCTTAACATAACGATGATCATAGTTTGAGGTTTAGTAACTTTAAAATCGCTGTAATAATCCCTAAGGATATAAAATTTATTTTGGGAGATTTAAAAGTTGCTTACAAAGATTTGCATTAATTTTTTTCTTGTAAAGTAAGTTAAGAAGTGTCAATTTTCGTATATTGGATTTTTTAATATTTTGTAAAATCTGTGGTAGAGTTCTGAATAACATTTGCACAAAACATAATAATAAAAATATGTATGTATGTATGTATGTATATGAAATTCCAACTAAATTCTGTTATTTAATAACAAATCTGTGCTTTGATACACACATTTGTATGTATATCAATTCCAGATATATACAATGAAACGGATGTTACCACAAGTATCCTTATGACTGACACATATGAACAATGACACAATGTCTCCGTATGTGAAAATGTGTGCGTGGTTTGTAGGTGTGTGTTCATGAGAGAAGCACAGCATTCTAAACAACAGCGCTGAGTGACAGACAAAAACAATATCCCACCAAATGATAACAACAGTCTGACTAAAATCCCCATAAAAAAATAAATTATATAATGTCGAACATGACGCGTGTCTCTTGTTTGTCGATATTAAACAAAAAAAAATGTCAATACTCGTAAACGTTAAATAGAATATGGGAATAAGGAGTAAAGATGTAGGAAAAGGGTAAAATGTAGGCAAAAAAATAAATAAGATTTGAAATTAAAAGGGGGACTGAAAAATATGTTTAACACACTTTGCACTCATAAAAAATAACTAATCTAATGAACAAAATAAGGATGAAGGACCTAGATTTTTCAATATAATAAATAAATAAGGCAATGGACTGATCCATTGATAAGATAATAATATTTTTCAAAACATGCAAAGGTAGATTTAACTTTGAAACATTTATTTGTATGTTAATCAAAATCGTTGTATTAAAATTAACTTATATTATTCTACTGTATAATAAAAAATTTAAGCTAAAAACCCGAATTTTAAAAATTTCATTAAAATCCTACAATTCTACTGCTGTTATCAATGCATTTGCAAATTAAACACAAGAGATTTGTTCTTTTAATTTTCAAGTGCTTTAAGCTCATGTTTATATGCAAATAATGTGTTGGATCCTATAAAAGATATCTTAACCAATGACCCAAAAAAATCAGATTGAGATTGTTTATACTTTAATTAATTTAATCCAATTGACATGAAAGAAAGGCACTACTATGAAGAGAACTTCCGTTAAGGACCTAGATTTTTCGATATGAGCAACAAATTTGGCATAGGAATGATCCATTGATCAGATGTTAATTTTTTTTTAACATGCAAACACTTATTGGAAAATCCCAGAAGACATTTTCAGATCCTTTAGAAAAAATTTATATGCAAACAATAGGTTAAATTCTGTTGTAGAGACGGCTGAGCTTATAACTCAAAAAATTAACTTGTGATTTCTTGTACTTAAATGAATTTTATCCAATTTAAATGAAGGAACGGAACAATTACATCTTTTTGTGGAAAAAATATAATTTATAAGATAAATTAAAGAGGTGATCTTAGCAGTGCAAGAGTTTGATCACGAAGAATAGGTCATGTACTAGATTTCTACGGCATTAAAAAGTTTAATAGTTTGACTTTAATTTAGGCTTAAATACGGAAAAGAGATAGAAAGTTAATTTAAATTGAAAATTAATTTAAATCGTATAAATATAAATTTTTAGGAATTATTGGGAAAGGTACGTTAATAATTTTGTTTTTAAAAATGTAACAGAAATACAATTTAAAAAATTATTTTCATAATATAGTTCAACCGCATTGTTTTCGTTGTATACAGAAGGTAATTATGGAAAACAAAAATTCCTTTGATTTTTCTACCGGAACGGCGAGACAGAGGGTGTTTATTATTACTAGCGAACGTCCACTTGCATACTTCGTATACTCATAAAACTAATCCCTTTTCGTAAGTCTTCCGAATAAAAACTTCTAATTTTCACCTGGAAAAAAAGTAAAAAATATTTGAATAACATAAATACAGGTGCCGTTTAATTCAACTGTATTTTAGTTGTTAACAGTTAGTTAATATAAAAGGGTCTAATCGTCTTTTTCGTTATCGAATAAATTTGTTTGATATTTTTCATTTTGAGATCGCGGCATTCGTCATGTCATTCATAGAAGCAAACGATCTAGTTTTTTAGTGTATTAAAAAAAATTATATGAATATGTAATAGAAAAATATTCAAAAAATTAAATATAATTGATTTTATAAATTAAAATGGGATGACCAACCCATTTTAATTAATAAAATTAAATTTCTTTTAAATAACTTGTTTCTTTTAGGTTTGTTGATATTTGTTAAAATATACGTTTATATATCGTTTGTAAAAAAAAATGAGCACAGACAATCAGACACAAAATTTTAGTCAATACGTTAGCGTACTCGACGAATATACCCCAGCACGGTGGTGCAAGATAGAAAAATGATAATATATTTTCAAATTTAATTTAAATAAGTGATAAAATTGTACTTGTAACCCTAAGGTAAAATCAATATTTTTAAATTTTCCATTTGATTTGTATATATACAAAACCGTAAGTTTGGTACCACCCGAACGGGCTACATACAACACAAATTCAAAACTAATTTCCATAAATTCCTAACAACTATTAAAATGCCATAACGGATGGAATAATAGGTTTAATTAATATTGTAAAGAAAAATGATAGTGCCAGTGACTTTCAGTGAAATATAATTCGGGAATCTAGGTAAATACAACTAAATACAAAATTTTGTAAATTCAACTAAATACACTAGCTGCAATAAAAAAATATCTTTGCCTCAAGCATAAATAGCATTGTCCTTTCTAAAGCTTCGAAAAAAATTTGCAGTTTATAATGATTCAGCAAAATTTTGTTTATTCTGCTTTTCTATATCTTTGTGCATTTTGCACAAAACTCCGATTCCAATAACTTTGTTATCCAATGGCAATTTCAAAACTGAAGGTGCTGTCGGGCCACCATCTAATCAATTCCAGAATACGCCAATACTATTTAATTGTGTAAACGTATCTTTGAAAGGTTTTCAATATTTAAGCCAAAGAAAATTATCAAATTTTTGCAAAAATAACACCAAAGCCCCCAATCCTTGGGCCCATAGAAAAAAGTTGAGTGATATTGGTAAATTTTGTGTTTAAAATTCAGCAATTTCGGAACGTACTTTAGAGTTACACGCCTAATGTATTTTGTACTATAAAACAATAGATATGCCGACATCCACTGCAACTTCTATAAAAGTAATTCGACTATTCTCGTTATACATTTTCTCCACTTTCTCAATATTTTCATCGAATTAAGATATGCAAGAGCTTCCGAGACTAGCGTCTTCATTCAAATCTCCTCAACCTTTCAAAAGCCTGTACCACTGCAAACATATTTCTGAGTACAATAATCATATGTGTGTTACATGGATACAAGTATTTTTCAGTATTTTATTTTATTTTTAACACAAATTTTTATGCAATTTACTTTAATTCTTAACTGTTATGCCTCTAATAAACAAAAGTAATTAAAAACAAACAAACTTAACTTAGAATATATCGGAACAAGTGTGCCAACACATAAACAAATCGCTAATCGAATGCACGTATTTCAAAAATTTGCAAAATTAACCATTCCATTTAGCAGATTTTTTAAAATTTATGGATTTCAAAGTTAAGTATCTTAAATTACATTTTTGGTTGCATCATATCAAAGTGTTATAAATGTCCTAATACTGATTCATCGTCACTTCAAGTACCATTTTAATGAAACGCTTTCAATGATATTATGAGAGTAGTTGTCATACTCACTTTTTAAGGAAAATTAGTGTCCACACACCAACATGCGTGTGTGAACACCACAATCTTTTTCTCCTTTTGCCCGTTCATAATGTTGGTACTTATTTTAAATATACACTTTTTAAAACAAATATTAATAAACACAACACATATACAACCATTCCCCACCTAATTGTATTATTGCTTAAGTGCAAATATTCCACAAACCGCAATGAATTACTAATTTAAAAAAAAAGTTATATATGAAACTTAAACAAATAGTTATTAAATTCTACCACATTCATGTTATGATGAATCCTCAAAGCCTTTCATGATTGCTTATCTCATATAATTTTGTTTTCATTGCCGAAAAATTAACTCTGTAATGAAATTCACACAAATATGACAACATTCTTTGGATTTTCACAAAAAATATTCCGTTGTAACGAATTGTAAAGAAAGAGCATATAAAATTAAAAATATACGAGCATAAAAGAAAAATCATAAAAAATATAGTTGCTTTTATAGTCACAATTGTTAATTCTAGAGAAAGTACATTAGTTTTATAAAAACTAGGGTTTTTAATTTAACGCAGATACTTAGAATAGAAGAAAGTGTGGTTTCTAATTCGAAAAAAGCTGTGAATAGAATTAAGAGCTGATTTAAGTAAAGTCAGCCCTTACGAAAAAGAAACCTGTGTTATTATTGAACTAAAATATAGAATTTATTATTTATTAAAAAAATAAGCCTGAAATGAAAATACCCTAAAAGACCGATTCAATATAAAACTTATAGACAATTTTAAAAACTTCTGATGTCATGGTTGGTGATTTTATATTTTGTTTTCTGATTTTATATTTTGTTTTCTTTAAGCCTGTAAATATTAATGAATTTAATTTACTTGTGTCTATTTAAATTATAAATGTATTTATTATTAATTTTTTCTTATTCATCATTACTTGACTCCCTTCAATTTCCTTTTTTGCATACATTGTAAAATATGCAGAATAAGTGTCATAAGTAAAAAATCGCAAGAAACGTATTTATTTCTTATTTAGAATCTGCACATTTTCGCAACATGGTCGTAATGAAAGTTTTCAAAATGCTGGGTACACGTTGACACGTTTCACTTACTACCAAAAGATAGAACACGTTTATGAAACGTGCTAGAGAAGTCTAAGTATGACGACTTGTAGGATTTTGTTACACTGTAATTTTTCAACAATTTGGTGGCTTCTTTATTGCTGCATCATCTCGCAACATCAAGTGCATAAAAAAAACCTGCACTTTCGTTATATTCTACTATTATTATGATATTCTTAGTTCACGGGGCATGTATACGGATTATTAGGGGTATACAATGGTGATTAATGTTGTAGGCGTAAAAACTGACTATTTAAAAGCTTTGAAACAATCTCGGATTTTGGTAAAAACCTGCAGCACAAATTCAACATTTTGGCAAAATGTTTCCCCTGTTTCATTCCCTCCGCACAAATAATAATAGGAAGAATATTTCAGAGTGTATTTCTATTCTTTCACACACTGTCAAATAACTATTATTATAAAAACACACAGCTTAAATACTTCAATGTATTTGATGCATTCTCCTTTAAGTATTGTTAAACATTTACAAAAAGTTATACCCCTACTGTTCATGAGTTACGTTGTGGCATTATGTTATTATGTAGTTGAAAATATTTTAAAACATAATTTCAAATTATAATGTATTTCTTTTATAAACATATTTTTGTTTACAATTGAGTAAACATTTTATTATGCAAAAATAAATTTTACAAATTTATTTAAGTAATTGAAAATGTTTAAGCAAAATAATAATAAAAACTAGGAAAATATTTAATTTAGCTGTGGCGAATTTTTGAAATATATGTATTGGATCTCTGTAACTGTCGACAAATACAATAAAAATTTAACAATCGTCGGGCAAGGTTATACGAAGCTAGATTTATAAATATCGCACAAAAGACCAAGGTACGATCTTAATCTGCCACCTAAATTTTTTAACGACGAGGACGTAAAGAAAACGAGAAACATTTGTTAAGATATCCGTAAACGAAAATTGGAATACCTCACCTAATTTGAGGTATTCGGTTAACCGAAACGGCAGTGAGTTGACCAGAGTTGAACAAAACAATACACTGTATTATATGTGCAGAGATTTTCATTACTTTACACAACAGAAGCTTTGAAGATTCGGGCCAATATTGTAACAACTAGGAATCGTACATTTATTACATTGCCTGAGATCTTCAATAATAAAAAAGTCCGAACAAAAATCTTAATTAATTATTTTAAATAAATAAATAAATAAGCAACTTCAACCTAAAATCAGTCATCAAACTAAATATTTATGTTAAACGGTGTTAACATCAAAACATATTTTATTCATATTTGAATAAATGTTTTCTGCTAACTTTTTATAATATTTTTTTTTTAATTTCTAGAACGCATCTGTCTATTAAGCATAAGTTGTTAGCATCTATTAGGATGTATTTCACTTTATATTAAAAAGAGTTTCTTTTGCTGGAAGTAGAATTTTTTATAATAATTTGTCACGAGTAATAAAAGGAGGATATGGTGACGCCTTTCACCAAACCTTTAAAGTATTAAAGAAAAAATAAGCTGAAGAAAAGATACAATATTTGCGTCGTTAGTTCATATGTTCTCTAAAACCAAGAAGGAAGACTGTGTAAGATAAGAACAAAAACTATTTCTCTTTCTATTATTTAATAAAAAAAATTAAAATTAAAACAAAAGGGATTTTTGGATAAAGAAACAAATATTATTATAAAAATATATATAATGATGATAATATTGTTTTTTCAGTGCCATTTTACAGGATACAAATGCTTCCTAGCGGTACAAGAATCCCAAAGAATTTACAGTAATTTTGAATAAACAAAGAAATGGGGTTTGTTGTAAAGCAAAATACATTTTCTCCTGCATTTAATTTTTATTTCTTTTATTTTTTATTTGTGATAAATAAAAAATATACATATGCTGAAAAAAATCTACAGCTCTTTCAAATTGAGAATATATAAGTGCAATTAGTAATATATTTTTAATTTATACTTTACCATAATGTCCCTACAAATGTATTCCAACTTAAGAGTTTTGAAAAAAAATTTTAGTCGACAGTAACAAATCTCTCGAATAAATTGATTTTAAAATTGTTCAACCTTCCAGAACATTGGATGTTTCCCGTAACCTAAAAAAGTTACGTTAAATTCTTGGTTGTATATCATTTATTATTTCTGCAATTTCTTTCTGACTCAATGTCTCATCTTCATCGAAGAACATCTCTCTGAATGTTTGATCATCTTATCATCTTTTGAATGTCCTTTACTTCCAGCACAAGAATCTCATTTTTCTTATATGTCTCGACAATGAATCGATGCGACTCTGCAGCAAATTTTTAAATGCCAACAAAACAAATTATTTTTTTGCAAATTATCATTTCTGGTACAAAATGCACCATCTTTTACTCGATTATAAAATCTGAAGTTGTTTGTTCGCTGATTTGATGAATAATAAATACGTTTGACATAAGCCATTAGCAAAATCAACGAACAGTTTTATCCACCATCCAGTGTAGATTTGGCGTTATTTATTGAAGCTTGTCATAGTGCTGCAACTTTTTCGCTAAGTGGTATGGAAACCCCGAAGACGAGCGCTGTTAGATGTATGAGCGATAAAAATTTGTATATATATTTTTGTTGTTTTGTAGCTGTCGCCGGGAATCGAACCCTGATCATCTGAGTAACAGTCAAACATGCTAACCATAACACCACAACGCTCACAAAAAATCAGGTTGACTTTAAGTTAAGTTAGCTAAAAATTTCTATATAAAATTTTGCAGAGTCAAGAATCCTCCTCGACCCTTAGAAATCGTACTTTATTCTTTTGTAACCTACTTCATTCGTGAACAGTTTCTATGAACATACGCGGATTCCGTATATTTTTATCTTGGCACTCACTTTATAGCGCTACAATTGGGATTACTAATTATTACGAAAACAAGTATAAATTTCTATTTTTTACTAGAATTTTTCTCAATATTCTTAATATTATATATTTTCAAAATTTTTTCACATCAAATTATATTCAACAACATTTTTGGTCACATGTGGCCAATGAAGCTATCAAAACATATACACCATCATTTCATCACAGCACAGTACAGCATAACGAACGAACGACATTTGGTTTATTACTTCTCTATCCGTTTCCGTTACATTGTTACAAAATCAAACTGAAGCCAATTTGTGTTGTCTCAATGCATTCCATCGAGTTTTAGTTTACAAACAGATAGAGAGGGGATGCTACACAGATTGATTCGTTTGAACACAAGTTACATTGAATACCTTTTGAAGGTTCATTATTTTTGGGAGCTCTATTTGCAGTGAACACATGGTCACAGCTATAAACTGGGCAAAGCTTACTGTTTTTCCACATTATCTCCACTAAACAATTTAATTTTTTCACGTAGTGAAAATAAAATGTTCAATGCTAAAAATTGCATACAAATTGAATTTTAATATCATCAATATCCTTTACCTTCTTTTCGGCATGTGTGTATACGTGTGCTAGTGTCGGCAATTGCTTGAATATTATCAGCCAATAAGGCGTTCGAAATACACAAAAATCAATGTTTATTAAGAGGAAGAACATAAAAAAGTGTAATAAAATACAAATTGAAGGACAAACAATTGTTAAGGGAACACTGTGTATTCTGTTTTATTTACATACTGACAATCGAATCAAAGTACAGCAATAAGGATGAAATCCATAAGTATACAAAAATTATAAATATAAATATAAAAGTCAATGACCTTGTTCTCTATTTTTATTTGCCCATATAAACGCTTCATTAAATGATGTATGCTTTATGAAGACACAGCAATTTAAGCACGTGAAGTGGAGACCTCATATTTAATTGAATGTATTTATTCTCAACATTAATAGTCGATTTTATTTGAAATTTTATTGATATAAAGAAATCAAATTAATTAAAATGATTTATGTAAAAGTTACACTCAAAGAAACACATTCATCATAACTGGAGCACAATTTTTAATCGTTTTATCGTCATGTTTGGCAAGTTATCAAGAATACGATAAGGATTTTGAATTATTGAATAATGATCTGTAAATCTTTATCATACCATCAGAATATGTCAATTTATTTCAGAGGAAAACCATTCTTCAAATGCCGAGATTTTAAATCTTTGATTCATCATATTTGTAAATTTTTCAATAATATGATAAGAATTTTTTTACTATTTTTTTATTAATGTTTAATAAATATTGATCATGTCAGCATAAAATTTCTAAAGCCTCGCAAATTCTTTTCAAAGAAAAAATATTCATCGGATTTAGAACATATTTCAACATGTTTTTTTCTAATATTTATAAATGCTTCAAGAGCATGAATTGAATTGAATGTGATTTTTTTTAACTTATGATTAATATTTAATAAATCTTTATCATATCATCAATAAATTGCAAAACTATGGTTTTTAGAAAATTAATTTTTTTAATTATTTATTTAAATGAAACAATATATT
>JXPX01054797.1:4044-21721 GCA_001047195.1 Sarcophagidae sp. BV-2014
ATTACAGTGCTGTAGATACATGATATTAATTATTTCCTTTGTATGGAAGGTACCAAGCCTTCTGATCAGATCTTGAACAGTTTGAACGAAATTTAATATTTTTAAAATTTATTAATATGTTACAAATTTAAAGGCTATAAATATTTTAAACCATTTAGAAATAAATGTAAACAAAAACTCGTAATACATGCATACAATGCAATTTTGATATTTGTCAATTTTTATATTGAACTGCTGTGTGTTGTCAACAAACTTGCTTAATGATTTAAAACAGGTTAATCGATTTTGCCAATATTTGTTGTTAGTGTAACAGGAATACACAATAATGAAGCAGGGTCTACACAAAGCACAAACTTTACTAGGAAAACACATAGACAAAAATAAGTTGGCTAAACTAAATGTGCATTTATAAATTTTAATATTATCGATGATATTTTATTAAGTATTTGGTATATTATTAAGTCTTCAGAATATAAGTATTAAAAGTACTGTGGAAAGTATCTTTTTCAGAATATTAATCCAGAACTTATAATAGAATCTTTATAAGCAGCGCAATGTTGTAAATAACTTGTAGGTTCCATCTATGATTCCATACTGAAATACAGACTAGACATTTAATGCCAAATCCATATTACACAAATCAGCCAATATACATAGCAGTAATTGCTTAAACATCCTTCTCAAATTTAAATCCTGACTAGGTTACACATAGCAAAGCCCAGCAGAGGTATTATCGTCACATTTCTTATCGAGTAAATTTGTTCGATATATTACAAAGCTCAAAACATGTAGACTTTTGTTAAACCATGTTAACATTATATTACAAAGCCAAAAACTTTAAAAATTTCTTAAAAATTTCGATTGCGAGAATATCGAATGCCGCGATTAGCGCAGTCGATTGGACATGAAATTTTAATCGATACGTTCGCTCGATAGCGAGTGCGACGAATAGACCGGTANTTGCCGCGATTAGCGCAGTTGATTGGACATGAAAATTTAATCGATACGTTAGCTCGATAGCGAGTGCGACGAATAGACCGGTACACCTTAACAATTAAGCTTAAATTTAGTTAGGTAAGCAAACAAGATCATACAAATTGACCATACATATCAGGACAATTAGAGATACTGCTTCCGCCTTGGCTGAAGGTCACAAAACAATTTCTTGTATAAATTCAAAAAGTTGATGACAAATAATAAACCAAAAGAGTTTCATGCTTATTTACGTTACTCTCTGATTTGATTCATCATTATTAAAGATGTAGTGAAGGTCTGAGACAAAAGAATATTTTTAACGTTTAGCTAAAATTTCAATCCAGTCTATTTTTTTAATTCCAATGATTGGCACCCAGTGCAAAGTAAGTGAGGTTAGTCATGAGAGAAAGTGTAAAAGTTCTTCTGCTTTTGTGTGTGGTGGCAACAAAAATTTTTATTTTATGGTATTTACAAAATAAAACAAAAGGCAGATGCTACAAACTAAAAATATATATATATAAAAAATGTATTTAAATATATAAAATAGCAATAAGAAATAATTTTTTTAATATGAACATTTTAATTATTACCAAGTTATGAAAGAAGAGGTAAAAATCATTATTAAAAATATGAAATATTTACAAAAAACATGTGGTTTATTCAGATGGAAAAACGAAGATGTGTTTTTGTTATGTTTTCATTTGTTTCGGATATTCATGAAAAGTGGTTTGTCTTAAAAGCAAATATATTTTTTTACATCCAATAAAAACATTGTATTTACTTTGGATTGTGCTTATAAAAATGCATATTTGCTCGTTTCTAAATGGGAATGGCATAGATAAATAGGCATTAGTAAAATTAAATATGTGAAAAATAGACAAGATGTCAAGGTCAACACAATTCATTAAAAGGACGGAATAATATTTTTAGAAAATTGTGTAAATGAGTTGAGGATTAGTTTAAACCAAACATTGGAAAAAAAGCTAAGAAAATAATAGAAGGATAAATGAAGGTATAACGTTTATGATTATATGAAAATAGTAAAGATTTTAATATAGAACATCTAGTGCTAGTAAAAGTAGAAACTAGGAAAATAGATGAAACAGCAATATGAAGTGGAACATTAATTATTTAAGGGAAAACAATATTAAAAATGGAACTATAAGTATTCAAAATAACAAAAACCTTTGCATACGAATCTACTTGAAAAATACCATAAACTAAAATTATAAAACAACAATTTAGAACATTAAATAAATATATACTATTTTAAATTGTATAAATAAAAATTGATGCACTTTGCCACGGTAATCGAAGAAAACAGTGAGCAAATTCTTGACATTTGCTCAGTTATGTTCAGTTCCTTTCAAGGAAATCTGGATCGACTTCAACGTTATTCAAAAATTGCCATGCAGCATGTGACGCTTCATGTCAAAATATGCGAATAAAATTGTGTGTTGTGTTGCGCCAACCCATATCCACTATATTGGGATATAGGTTAAATCTAATGGTGATTCGGCGATTCTTCACAATAATTTTCTCTATATGAACGAAGCATGTACAACTCGTATAAAGTTTCAAAAAAATGCTGTTGACTCAAAGTGTAAAACAAGTCTATCGGTTATTCTTCACCCGCATAAGCTTAATGTATTCAAATAAAAAAATGTATGGAAACGATCTATTGCAGTGGTGAAAACTATGTGATTGCTTTGAATATTTCAAGGATATTCATGCGAGATATTCATGAGATAATTCAAAGAATTTGTATTTGTTTATACATAGAATATATATATATATATATATATATATATATATATTCGTGACTCTTACTCACCGTCCTCGCCGCTTACTAACGAAACGGAGCATATAAATCAAATAATTTGTATTAGCGTACTAAGCGAACGAATCAATTTTAATTGTTGCTTAAAAATATAAAAAAGCATAAAAGCAGCAAAATATTTGAAAACATGTTTCCACAGGTTTTCTTTTTCAATTTTGATTACTTTTCGTCGGAGTTGGCTTTTGTGACAGTGTCATTGGCACAGTGTCATTTGTTTACTAATATTGTTTATCTTTACTGCTTAATTTGATAGTAATGTGCCCGGTAGTCCTAATCTACGATTTGAAAATTTAATTTTTCAAATGAGTTTTTTTCCTATACTCATGCCTCGAAATAAATATGAAATAATATAACAAATATTTTACCAATAATATTTGTTTTTAATATCAATGCTTGCTGATGCATAATATTATCAATATAACTGTTTCGAAAGAAAATATGGAATGAGTTTTTATTCTATTTTATTTCCATGGCTTTTAATATCAATAAACAGTCATTTACAGTCCATTCTTCTCGCCAAGTCAAATTTGTATGTACCTGAGTGTTGGTTTTACGTAACTTTTTTACATTCATTTCTTACCTTTTCAAATACTTCACGATCATCATTAATAGTCTGATTAATTTCAATGTCATCCAGCAAACGTAGAGTAATTGTAAAATTCATTTTAGCCGCCAAGTATTCCAATAATCTTCCTTCAATCCCCTGATATATTGTTTTACCTGAACTCTTGTCTATTTGAATATACGGTAAATCTTCCCAAGTAGCACCAACCAATGGACAGCCATATAAGTTATTAGATTTAGGTAAAATAAAATTTTTATTCGACCAATGGCCATCAATGAATTTATTGTTTATGACCGGTCTGCCGCCCTTACAATGGAATGGTGAAAATGGCAGAGTATGGAAAAGTAAAATGAGATTTTCAACGGCATAGACCAAAACATAGGCATGTGTTATGCCGTGACGCCAATTTAGATCCATTATATCACTTAGTGCATCATAATAATGAGTCGGATAGGGAAATGTTAGTAACACAATAAAAAAAGAACCTTCAATAAACGGTTCATATATAATCAGGTTTTCATATAAAAATCTGCGACATAAAAAAAGAATTTGTTTTCAAAATTGCAAGTACACCAAGACAACTACTCACGACAATGATTTTTTAGAATCTATCAATAGGACATTGTAGTGACGTTCTGAAATCAAGGGTATGGGTATGTCATAACCCACTCTTGTACTGATTTCATTATTTAATAAATTCATTGTTTCGTCTACAATGCTATCGAAAAAATGTTTATACATCTTATTTGTTTCCTCGAATTTCACCAGAAAATTAAAAACTCGATTTTTATATCTTTGCACAAATAAGCCTCTGACAATTTCCACAATGGACTCCGATAGATTTTGAGTCATTTCATAGTTGTTTTGCCAATAATTATCACAGGTTCCATTCAATATGATTAAAGTTAGAATCATGCAATAAAATATTGTATTATTTTTAATTTTTGCTGACATCCTGACACGCTAATAGTTTGTGGCAAACTGGGCAATAAAATTAATGTAGACAGTGTTTGAAATAAAAGTAATACCTAATAATTAAATTTTGTATTTAGTAAATGTTTGTTAATAAAGCCTGAGTTGAGGGCTACAATTAGCTTTACTATGTATTAATACATTCACAATTCTTCCTGTATTTTTTTAAGGAAATATAAATATATCCTGAAAATTTTTCCTATTTATGTATGAGTTTCTTTCTTTGGAAAGGGGATATGTGAGCGATGATAGGTGGTGAATGATAAAGGGCTTCAAATTTACAAGACTGTAATTAAGTGAGTTGATACATCGGTGGGGTTAAGTGCTATGAAAACACCAATTTTCGAGCTCAATAAGATTATAATGCAAAATTAAAATCTTCTTTCAAAAATTTAGCGGTATTCAAATTTATTAACAACAATTACAGTAATTGAAAGATTTAGAAGTGTTATTTATTGCTCTTTATTTACATATATTGTGAGCATGGGAGTTCTCAAATTAATTTTGTAGCATTATAAACCGTAAATTGAAGAAGCTTAAATATTATGTTCATTGCTCTTAAATATTAAAGCCTGTAAAATGCGAAATAATTAATTCTAAACCGATTTATATTCTGCAATATATTTAATAATTCGTTCTCAAGTGTTTGAAACATAATGTCAATAATTGTTTTACATTTTACCATAATAGAGAAGAGTTTTATGTATGAAACAGATGACTTAAAAAAATATTAATCGTTTTATCCTTTATCTGTAAACTTTGTTCCCTTATATTTTTATATTAAGCGTCATTTATCAAACAATATTTGTAAAATTAATTTTTATTCTAACAATATTATCTATTGATGCCGTAAACATAAGAATCAAAACTATTATTCAAAATATCACAGCTTCTTTAAAAGTTCAAAACTTATTTCTGAAGAAAAAGGTATATAAAAGTAAACAAATATAGCGTAAAAATATAATGTGTAAAAACATAACATTTTTAAGCCCTCTTTAAGACCACTAATGCTTTTTTTTAAGTAGACAAAAACTTTAAAAATGTATGTAGAAAATGAATAATGATTTGATGTAAAACATTATATATATCTTCCGATATGATTTGCTCATCAATACACATTACATTCCTTTTAGACTATGAAAATAAAAAAAAATAAAAACAAACAAGTCAAATAATCTACAAAAACGCGTTTCTTTAAATAATAACAAATTAGAAAACAAACAGTTTATTTTTTGAACTTTAATATAAAAATATAAACACAACACAAAATTCAGTTGTTTAGTTCAATTCTCCATCCAAAACTCGTCGAAAATGATTTATTGCTTTACAAATTAGCGTTTTGCTACTGCAGGAAAACGAATAAATTTGTTTGAAACCTTAAATATAGTCCAAAAGAGTAAAAATCAATTAAAAATTACCATTATCAAATAAAAATTTAGATACCAAATGCGATCAAATTGTGTTCATACAAATCGACCCACAAGCCTAATGGTCTAAGCAAACTTAACATGCAAGAAATATGAAATTTATTCTACAGGTTAATTAGCAAAATAAAAAAAATGCTTATTTGGAAATGTCATAAAGGCACTTTTGTATAATGCATTAACTGCAGTAATCACAATAAGAAAAATTAAAAAATATACGTAATAAGAGCAATAAACTTCGAAAGTTAATTTTTAATACGATTGCTGTTGTATCTTGATTATTTCATTTACAACATGACAAAATAACGGTCATATACCCCATCAATTTTGCGACAAGATTATACGATCTTAGATTGGCCGAATATCTTTTTCAGAACTGATAAATCGCGATAAAAATCGAGAGAAATATCACTGCCGATATGACGGCTGAAATATTTAGAGCAACCAAATTGCTTGGCCAGCAGCTCTTCCGTAGAGAGGCATCTGTAAAACCTAACAATTATGTTAATTCACTTTAGCCTCCACCACCATTGACAGCTCCAAGTATTCTGCGATTGGGCGATATTTTTTAATGAAGGGAAAACTCTGTACTCTGTATAATAAACTTAAAAGTATGCTGGTATACCTGATGACTTTTGCGACTTATTAACGTTGAGCTCCACAAGAACCCTTTTTACAAAAAATATATTACATGATACTCTTTCTGCGTTTTTGGTTGATCGCTTTGCGACGAGAATGAATTTCTTGCAAACATAAAGGCATGGTTTCATCGTGGGGTTCAAAGAGTATTTCATCATGTGTTGCAAGAATTGGATTGAAATTGTCCTAAAATATTTTAACGAATGGTCTAAAGCTCTTGCTATCCCTAGAAACAGGAAGACCATTAGTACGAAGTTAATTTATATCGACATCGTGGTCTTCAAAACAAATTTTACAGGCAAAATGCGAATCGAAGCTGTGCCTTGAATAAGTATACGAAATTAACGAAATTTTGAGAAAAGAAATTGTTGATATTTCACATGTTTCTTGGTTAGACGTAAGACAAAGGTCAAACGGATTTTGTTGTTAACCCTTAACGCTAGAAATGTGCGTTGATTCACCAACTAGTTACGTCAGATGGTTATGAGTGACGAACTGTCCAGTGTTAGGTTCCTCGAGAGTTGTGGGTGCAAATAGCGTGGATATTAAAAAAACAAATCTAAATAGTAAATTGTGTAGTTGCCCTATCCATGCCTGGGCTTCTATACATAAGCCCGAAATGTAAAATATGTGCCCTTATTTTCAATTTAACACAAAGTGGTCAAATTTCGGTCCCAACAAAGTACTGCTGCTACATAACCGTTTGGCGAATGAACTTAGTCTTAACAATTGTCCAAACCAGAAAAGGAAAAACTGTTTCAAAAAAGTTTCGGGAGTTAAACTTAAGCGACTGCAAACGAAAAATATTTCTGATGTCCAGTAGGGCAGATTTATTGTATGTATGTTACCTCTCCGAACTCCGAAAAATTGTATGTCGTTATGCCCGTCTGCCCCAAAAAAATACGATTACTCGCATATTACCCCATAACTGGGCGACACATTCTTTGAAATTTTGTACGTCACGTGAGTATACAGTTAATGGGTTACGTCACGTAGAAGCCTATAGATCAAGACCTCATAAATGTTTTTTTTTATCAATGGTATACATAATGTAACCGACAGGCTCGTGTTTTGCATTAAAATAAATTTTTAAATCTATTCATAGTCTCAAACCGAATGTATAGCTGTAGGGCTACTCGTATGTGCGTGTTTGTCAAGGTGACCATGTTGCTGGTGACATCTTTTTGTTGTTTTTACATTATAATTAAATACTAGACTGGCTGTTAATAGAGTAATAGTTTGTGTTACGTCTTTTTTAATAAACGGTTTCATCAGCATAGTAAAATTTTCTATTTCCAGAAACAAGTAAAATCGACAAACAAACACAAATTTTACAAAATAAAATGTTGTTGCTTTTACTTCCTTAGTATATTTTATTGTTTACTCATCAGCTTTCATAAAGTATTATTTTTTTAATGAAACTAATTATCATGAATTCATTTTAAGTTTAAGATTCGAAGACAAATGAAATAATAAAAATAAATGAATTAAAAATTAAAATTTTAAAAATATAAACACAATACAATTAAGCTTTTAAATCAATGAAAGAAATAAAGAAAATAAAAACTTCATAAAATTTATAATTTAATTATAAATGAATTATTTTTTAATAATTTTAAATATGTATTATAAAGAAATATCACAAATCATTTTATCATGAATAAATTTTACGTTTAAAAGAACTAAAGAAATAAAGAAGACGCAAACCATAAACTTATTTACAATTAAATTATAAATACGCAATTTCCGACAGTTCTTTAATATAAAAAACTTTAAAAAACTTAGTGTGAAATAAGACAAATAGAAAACAACATACAAACAAAGTTATTAAAAGTTAAAGTAAGAGAAACACATATTAAGGCAAAAATATAAAAAGTGTTTTCAAAGTATGGAGATACAAATGCACAACATACTGAGAGAAAATAAATTAAAAAAAATATTAGACCAAATAATGGACAAAATGTGCTAATATAAAATCAAGAATACAATAAACACAATTAACAAATAAATGCAACATATAATTCAATTATGTCTGGCTTTTAGAAAATACTAATGTGCATTATACAAGGTAAACAAATTTAATATTATTGGTAAGGAAATTCATTTGATCTTTCCGTAACAAAATGCAGGTATGGAATAACTTAATAGCAGGTATCGAATAAAGGATACAATCAATATAAAAACAACCAAGACATCACAACGATAATGGAAAATAAAAGTTAATCAATGTAATTAAACTGAAGTAAAGCAAAGCAGCGATTACACAATAAAATAAATATACTACTTAATGAATAATCAGCATACTCGGAATGGCCCCAAATCTCAAATTTCAAAAACAAAATAATTTACATACTTTAGAAATGAGAATAATGTTTTAAGCAGCCGCTCCACTTGTAGTAAATGAATTACCGAAAATACATATAGAAAATAAACCTGTCTGAACTATTTGATATTCTTTGAAAATACCATGCAATAACTGATCCGAATTAGGCCAATTCTATCCTACTCTTCCTCTATAAATCGCCGGTCTTCACTGAATGCACGCATCAACAAAAAAACATGTTTGACATCATTGATAAGAGCAAAATAAAAATAAGAAAAAACTTAAATCTTTTATACAAATCTATCAACCAATATCATAGCTTACTAGTTAACTTATCATTTGGTATTTGTTTTAATATTTGAAATTACTATAGCAACTAAAATACTGAGGATAAAAAAAAAATGTGATTGAATGGCACCCACAACACTGACAAAGTAATCTCATTGGGAAGAGAAAATGGCTAGGTAACAGTTTCTTTAACATTTGATACTATCTTTTTTAGTATTTTCGACTAATTATTCTCCTTTTTAGCGAATTTTAATAAAAGCCTATTGAGCACTGTACACCTACAGTACAGTGAGCACAATAAAAACCCTGTACATCTACTTTGGCTTGGAATGCGTTTTTAGTGTATTGCAAAGCTCCATGTATAGTAAATGCAGAATGTGGACTACATAAATTGTGTAATGTTAACATAACAAATCTTAAGTCAGTCGCCTATTTTTTCTTTCCAGTAAAGTGGATATAAAGTATTTCTTTGCATATTATAGCTTTTAAGAGCGTAGGACTTTTTAGAAAAGTGGATATTAAGTTTTCCTTGCCTTAGCTTTTAAGAGAGAAGCTTTCTTGGGAAGTAAATATGAAGTATTTTTTTTCATAGTAGAGCTTTTTAGAGAGTGGCATCTTTTTTTCAAAAATTGTGTATCAAGTTTTTCTTTTCTTAAAATAGATTTAAAAAGAGTAGCCTTTTTTTGGAAAGTAGATGTCACGTTTTTCTTTCCACAGAGAGAATTATAGTTTATTATTTGGATGCTAAATAGTTTATAATATAAATAGTTACCATAATGATTTATCCTTTAAAAAATTACTATAAACAACTTTATTAAAAATAGTTATGCTTGTAGTAATAACGTTTTTGTTTGTTTTTAACATTTTTGGTGTCGTCTTTGTATGTGGGTTACAGAAATGTATATACAAATATTTCAATGTATTTACAATACTTTAAACAATTTCGTATAATTTTTGTTTTACTTGTAACAATGACAATGATATTTAAATACCATAATGCGCCCACAAAAAATATAATAACACATTAAGGGCGTATTTTTACAGTTATTATTAGGTTTTTTTTTTTGTAGAAAATTGTGGCTACGTAGTAAGGTACGTTTTTTTGAGTATAATAAGTTTTTTTTGGTTTTCATTATTTCGTTGTCAAGTAAGGTGTCAAATATATGATCTGCAATAATTGGTGACAGTGGATTTTCCATAAGCACACCATATGTCTGATGTTAAAATTGTTTGTCGTAGGTATAATAATATTTATATGCCTTGCAAAATAGTATGAGGTTTGTATATAATGGTTTATTTCATCATTATTTCTAATCTGTGCAAAATATTTGGCATTGCTAGAAATATGCGTGATAAGTGGGACTACAAAATATTTTAGGATTTCCAATAATTCCATAGAGTTCCTTATAATGTACGTCTCTGAGGTAAAGTTTAACAGTATGTTAATGTTTATCATTGAGTTATGTTAAAAAATAAATTGAGCCACAAAGTAGACATACAGAGATATTATCGTGATTTGTAAGCAAAACTCAACTACCAAATGAAAACATGTTTAAATTTCGTTAAAGAGGTGAAATAAAGATTTGAAAAAACATTAAAGAGTAGCAAAAATATAGAAGATTCATGTTGCAAAGCCTTTTTCTCTTCCAAATGCGATTATTTTGTCAGTGTTGGTACTTGTGGGTGAACATTGTCATTTGTTTACTATTTTATTTATACTTATTGTTTAATTTGCTAAAGTTAGAATAATTATAAATAAAACTACGAAATGAATTTAATGTACACAAAAAGATTCAAGCTTTTTCTTATTTTTTGTCAGAACTAATCGATAGTGTGCAAGATGTTGTTCTTTGTTGCTTGCATTTTTGTAAAGAATAATAAAGACCGCCAATTGAGGGAGAAAGATAAGAATGGAAAAAGCCTGGAATAAATAAAAAAATGTTTTTTGAAGATTATGTGAGAAAGATGAGAAGTTATGAACAATTCCCCGTAAAGCTCTTAATATGAAAATGAAGTTGTTGTCGATACGAAATAAAAGTTTTAAAGTTGGAAGTATAAAAAGTGGAAGCTACAAAAAAACAATTACAACAATTAAAAGGCGGGCATCAAAAAACAACGAATTTTCTAATAAAAAAAAAAAAAAACTAGAAACAGGTAGTCAGTGGCGAAACTATAAATTAACTGACTGCCAATTTAATGATAGTGAAAATTAAACAAAAATCTATGGAATCTACTGATTCAGGCATTGATTCTCATCCAGTTCGGCACCTGAGTAATTTATAAACATATTAACAAAAAATTAGTTGTTAAAACAAAAACGATATATATATGCAGAGTAATTATAGTATGCTCATTACTCAATGTTTAGAAACAAAACTGAAATGAAAACATGTTTGAATTCGCTAAAAAGAAGAAAAACGGTAGACAACATCAAAGAGTATTATATTATTTTAAAGAAACATGTTGAAAAAATGGTTGGTCAACATGTTTCTTTAACTCATGCTCTTCGAAATTTTATTTCTTTGTCAGTGTTGGTATATGTGAAATAACACTGCCATTTGATTGTTATTGTTTTTATATACAGTCTTATATTTGATATAAAAATAGCATAAATATTTATAAAAAAAAAAACAAATTCAAAATGAATAATAAAGCATGAAACTATTATTTCGATAGCTAAATTTACATTAAACGAATTAAGTGTTCTCTTATTTCTGGTCTACTCTTAACAATGATTGGCAACATGGTTTTTTTAACTTCGATCCTTTTCATGAATAAAAATAAAAAGCCACGATTGCAAGTAGAGCAGGATAGAATATGCCTGATCAAACCATGTAATGATACATGGACGCGATGTAACTCTTGTAGAGACACATAATCATAGCAGTTCTTTGCAGCCAGCTCAATACTTGATATAAAGAACTTTTAAGTTTGAGCTTGTTCAAATTAACTTTATTTGATCTAAAGAACATTTTATCATGATAAAGCACATAACTAATTTTTTTAGGATTTTGTTTTTGATGATCTTGGTAGTTAATAGGTAGGAAAAATTTTCATAAGGTATTGACTTGTACCCTTGTCACCAATATTTTTTAAGCCACGTTTAAGACGATTAGCTTGGAAATGTAAAATTGTGCGAAATCCGAGAGAGTTAATTGTAAAAGACTACAAAAAAAGTCTGTTAAAAAAATCTGTAACCCACCTCTTCATTCATTCGAACAAATTATTTTGCAATATCAACTTTAAATTACTTATCAAAACTAAGAACTTTCATTGAACGATTTTTACACTAGCTTTTTTATCTTATTTATTTTTTTTATCTAAATAAATTATTCCTACTAATATATTTTTGTGCAATAATTGTTCTATGATTATGAGTACACAACTGAAAATTTAGCATTATTTATTAATATCAGCTTGAACGTTTTTGATTTAATTTTCAATAATAATATGCAATAAAGCAGGAAAAAACGCGGCACTAGTTACCTCTTAAGATATTAAAGAAATAATAAAATAAAGAGAAGATACAATATTTTAATTGCATCTCTATTTTCTGAAGTTCTTACAAAATAAGAATAACGATTGTGAGTGATAGGAATAAAAAATATTTTTGGTTGTATGTTTTATCATTTAATAAAAAACTCAAAATTTATATTATTTGAAAATTTAATTATAGAAGAAGAGTGGAATATTATTATTAGAAATAAATAAAATGTTGAAATATATAAAAATAATATTATTTTTTTTTCAACAAACTCTCATTGTTCCAATAAAATTTACCCACCATTAACAATTACCCGATATCCATAACAAGTAACATTATGAACAACACAAAAGATAACAAACACAATGCCAACATTCAAGAGCTTAGCAACAATGTCAGCAAATCTTTCTCTTAAAAATCAGGTGCTACAATACGACCTTTTGTTACGCGCAAAAAACATAGAAGCGCATAGAAACAGTGAATACGGATAATTTTATATATTAAATAACATGTATTAGCAAGTAACCTATAAAGAAAGGAAGTTCTGTAATAAAGTATATGTTGGCACAACTAAATGTATCTAGATTGCCAAGCACGGATCAGACATAAACAATGGAAATAATCGACAGGAAGAGACCAATACGCAAAGGAGCAGCAACACATGGTGAACTTTAAAAGCATTAAAATAATCGAAAAGGAAAAAGTAAAAACACTCATTATATTCTTGAAATGATCTAAATCGACATTATTATTTCTGATTATTATTAAACTTTGTGTCGTGTCGTCCATTTTGTACAATAATTATTAAGTGAACAAATCTACTTTAATGCAATCTTATTTTTAGTAATAAAAATTATTTCTAAAATATAGTAAAAAAAACCAACATAATGTCGAGGAGGAAAATGATATAAATTGTTCTATATATCTTGATCAGAATAATCACTGATTGACAATAGTCCATTGATAAATTCAAAAAAATCAATGATATTTTATTTATTCACTAACAAAATTTGAAAATTTCTATTATAGTCAAAAGATTATAGCGTAAATCGATAGCTCAGGGGGTAGAGTACTCATCTGGCATATTGGTTGAATGGTTCAAATCTTACCTTAGTCAGATAATAGTTTTTAGTTCAAATTTATTTATTAATATAACGAATTTAATAATATAAAGAAACGAGTTATTAATCCAGTTTGGAGTGTTTTCTACTGACTTTTCTTTATTTTCAACTCGATTATCTTTTTGGAGAATTTTTTTATGGCAATCCATTTTGCATCAATTACCTTATAAAGTTAAATAGCACTCCTTCTATGTCGTATATATCTATTTGAACAGCTAAAAACCAGAACTATTAATCAAATATATAATACAGATTTTTATTATTTCATTTAATATTGCCACAACATATTGTAGCGAAAACATTATTTTTTTCACTCGTAGATGATAACGAAGAAGGACCTCCATTACGTATACGTGATATACATTATAATGTTATCCATATTTCAAAATATCATGTATACGTCATGATTTATTGTAAAGTAAAAATCATAAACATTTCCCTTTTATTTTATATGATTATCACAGAAAAATTAATCCTGGTCCAGAAACCAAAACGAAAGATTTCAGTGAATACCATCTTTTAATACTGTATACAAACAAACAAAATGTTAAAATATTGGAAGTTGTTAAAATATTGGAATATTGTTGGCATAACATATTGTTACTACATAACAAATGTGGCCTTATTATTAGAAACCCCTAACAACAAATCCATTTTAGTATATACTTACTGTCCATTTACCGAAACATCATGTCATAAATCGGAATTGGTAGTACTTAATCAAGGAAAATCTATACCTGATTTAATGGGCATAGAATTATATCCCGACAAATTTAAAAATTTTCATAATTGCAGGCTAATGGCAGCTTTATGGAATGTATTCGAGGAATGGAAGGATTTTTATTGAATGTTATGGCGGAAGTATTAAATTTTAATATTAATATTTAATACCACCCAATAATGAACAAAGAGGTGTGGTAAAGACGGATGGTACGTTAACTTGCGTCATTAAAATGGTAAGTAATATTCCCTTGATTTCGAATAATCATCAATTAGTTCTTTTATGTTCTTTTGTTTCGCTTACTGAACGTCTGGCTGATTTAAGTTTGGGAAGTTTTCGCTGTACCATGCAGCGTTCCACCGTTTTGAGTCAATCGATAACATTTTATCAAACTTTTCAAGTTTATACGGTATTGTCGATAAGTCAACGTTGGGCTAGCTTGGAAATTAGCACTGATTCCTTTGATTATTATATTTGGAGTGCAATAATTGCCACATTTAAAATATAAAATATATATATAAAATGATGTTTATATAAATAGCCCTAGCTCTATTAATATCAGGGCTCATTCTATGATTTTTTGAAAACTCTATATCTTGCCATAGCCCTCAATATTTCATAAGTTGGTTGATAGAAACTACATATTACTTATTCCTCTGAATTAAATTAATTAGAGACATATACATTGAAATATAATCAAACTTTGTTTGTGAATACGTCAACAGTGGCAAATAAATTACTAAGAATAAAGTTTGTACTCCCAGTATATTTCAGATTTATCCCAAAATAGGGTAGAGCACCCGGTATAAAATGCATATTTATACCGATCAATAAAGATAAACCATTAAAAGTTATCCAAGTTCGAACATTTTATATGCCTGCATAGATTCTGCACACACAATCGTTATTTTCTAGCAATCTTCATCATATATTAAGTTCAACGTCAACAACATCCATCGGACCTTGCAATATTGAATTTTAGCTGGAAATTTAGGGATTCGGACCTTCCACAGAGGTAAACGTATAACGTAATGTAAATTTGTGTTCGTCACTCACTTGGGAGTAACCAGAAGTGCTTGCCTTGTTTATTGTTCAACCAGCTGACTAATCCGACCCCAAGTAATTCGCAAGCAATGGCTTGCCAGCTTCCGTTGGTAGATATCTAGAGTAAAAAGGCAAGTGAATGGCCACTGTAGATTTTGATTATCAGACATGAAGGTAGAGGAAAAACAAATATTTTCTGAAGCATGTCCGCAATATATAATTGGTCACAAATATCACAGCCTCAACCTCAACCTAGTAGAAGAGGCTTTAATCGCCAATCAAACAGCCTTTGAATGAAAAACCGAAACCCTTGATGTCGACATTTCAATATTCAACAAAGACAGAAAATTATTATCAGTAGGTTTAGGCTTGCTTTGTAAGAATTGAAGAATTGAGATTCGATGGACTGGTTCAAGAGAATTTTAGTCTCTTACTTGACAAACAAACATGATAAATTCTAAAAGGAAGATTGGTTGCAACCACAAATCTGACATTGGTGATGTTATTACTGAAAATGCTCAAAGAACACTGATAAGCTTGAGGCCTATGTGTGGCCAAATACTATACGCTTGCTTCGTCTCTAAGATCCGAGGCATGACATTTCTTCAGTGCTACGCCTTAAATGTACTATAAGCCGCCAATATTGAATATGTCTTCTGGCAATATTGGACCAGATATAGGCCAATGCCGAGACATTTAACAAGTGGTCGCAAAAATTTGCCTCGATTCAGAAGCAAGAAAGGTCAAATAACGATACGATTTACAAAATACGATAGTGAAAGTCTTAATAACACCAATGTCACAGTAGATTTCACCACAAAATTACGCTATGCACTCATTAGATCTGAAGTTGAACCTGGAAGTACAATATCTATAAAATGAGCGTATCATCGTACGATCAGCCTTGTTAAACAAAAATAGATGACCGAAGTAACATAGAATATAAATGAATAACGAAGAAAATTGAATAGGACTTAGCATCAGTGGATGATCAAACATTGAATATTAATCAGGGAATAAATGCTTTGACTGCATGGTGAAAGAAGATGCAGACTCAGTACAAGCTAATGCACATACTTTTTTGAAGTTGCAAAACAAAGTTGACTATAAAGTACCATGTGAAAACTTACAAGCAAATCTGCTTAATATCACAAACGGAAAAAAATAACTCAAACGATGGATGGAGCACTTTTCTGCTGTCTGAAGCCATCGAATCATCCGCTAGTCAGTTCAAATTTTAGGATAAGATAACACCATTGGCCGGCGAAAAAACAATTGCACCTATATTCTGAACGCTATTAATATTAACAGATAAGGAATATAATAAAATTTCGACAGCTGTCTGCATCACTTGCACACCATAGAGCTTTAGTTTACCAATTAGCCATTTATATTTTCATTTTTTATGTCTGGTTTTTCTCTTTCCTTTTCAAATGTACTTTCCAATGCAATACAGCACGGCATATTTCCTTGTTTTCTAATACCATTTCTATTAAATGTATAATACGATGTATTTGCTAAATAGTTGAATGATTTTTTCGTGCATCTTTGCCTGGTTTTAAAATCATAATAATCTCAGAGACCATCGAAAGACTTGGCATGTGTTTTAGTTGAAAAACACATTAAATAAGTAGGCGATTTTAGCTATAACTTAATGCGGAAGATGTTTTAAGAAAAATAAATGATTTCTTTATATGTGCAATATAAACAAATCTTTCAGATCTGGCAGCTTGTCTTTATTGAATGTCCAATATGTTGGAGATCCTNGATCTGAAATATTTGTTTATATTGCACAGCAGCTTGTCTTTATTGAATGTCCAATATGTTGGAGATCCTGTAGAGATGGTGTCAAATCAATTCCAACTAGAGCTTTATGTAAGCCCTTTTCTAAAGTATTTGTAGGTCGTGATCCCCAGTAGATGATCTTTGAGTTAAAATCGTCTCCCATAATTAACTTATAGTTGTGTTTGTTTATTAACATCTTATATAGGTCGCAATCAATTATGTGCCTTGGTGTATAACGTGGAAAAGAAGACTATAACGCACATTTAGAGCAAATATTGAGTTTTTATCAAAAAAGTTACAACTTAAAAACATCGAAATGAAGAGAACGTGTTAAAATTGAACCCCCCTTCACAAGATAATAGATAAAGCGGACGATCGCTTGTGAAATGAATTATGGACATTTTGTGCTAAGCCGGAAATCTGTTATTTTTTCTGCTTNGATAAATAGAATCAGAAATATTTAATCTGGATGTGTTGTGAAATGAATTATGGACAT
>JXPX01057597.1:0-16853 GCA_001047195.1 Sarcophagidae sp. BV-2014
TCTGTGTATAAGCGTATATGAAAGTATATATATTAACGAATATTAGTTTCTTCGAAGCCATTACTAAATTTTTAAATTTTATAGACAAATTTTACACTAAAGCTTTTTCACACTTTAGGTTTTAAAATAATGCTTAAAATTTATAAAATATACATTCAATAAACTATTTTATTCAATAACTAATGAAAACTCACTAAGATAAAGAAAATTGCCTGGGTGTGTAACTTGGAGTTAAATTTAAAACGTTAAACAATGTACTATTGTTGTCTCTTTCCTTTTTAACAATAAAATCATAATAAGCAATCTATTAAACATAGTTGTTTTATTAGAACATGACCCGTGCTTGTAATTTTGTGTTAAAATAAAAAAATCTCGAATCGAACTTNATTGTTTTATTAGAACATGATCCGTGCTTGTAATTTTGTGTTAAAATAACACAATCTCAAATCGAACTTAGTTTCCCAGTTTGCTGGAAATATTTAACACTATAATTTTTAGGTTTATATATCGACTAACACAGCTACCAAGTTTAGTATGTATTAATAAAATCATTTAACTAGATATTGTTAACATCATTTCAAATTTAACTATACTGCCCAATTTTCTATAAATAATAAACATTATAAATTTTATTTTCTTTTATTTATGTATGGATTACACATTTAAAAACGATAATTTATTTATGAATTAAGATTTATTTGAATTTGGATTGTTTAAATTAATTTAATTCATTAAAAAAAAATGGTATGTACATAATAACACGTGTTCTGTATAAACTGCACAGCAAAAAATTAAAGCATTCAATGTTGAAAAATTAAGTCTCACGAGTTATTAGTAACATATTACACTTAACATGTCGTTTAAAATACAACTTAAAGTAGATACGATTTTTGGTAAATGATTTGGTAGATGTTAATGATAAAAGTTTTTTGACCAAAAGATAGTTTTTTAAAGCTTTAATCATGTATTCTGGATCATTAAACAAAACAAAAAGTCATTCACAAAAGGAAGAGTTATTATCTATCTTTTATGACTGTTGTGAAGTCACACTTGTCATTGTCGTTATGATTGTAAAAAATAAAACATGTATATCTGTTAAAAAAATGTACATGTGTAATTAAAAAATTGCAATATGTTAACAGATTCCTTATGATATTCTCAGAGTAATAAAATCACATTTGATAATGTTAGTTTTTGAAAATTTCAATACGAAACTTAAACTTTTTTAAGCTTTTAAATTTGTTTTTGGCCAGAAACCTGATATCTTACTTTGTATTTTTTTTTAGATTAAGTAATAAATAATTGTAAACTTAGAATCATTATTATTTTGTGTAAATAGTATGTATTTGGTTTTTTGTCCATTACTATATATTAATTGTCACTTTTTTTTTGCATTTATTATAACACATTTTCTTTATAATTAGCTAAGTTTTAGTTAGTTATAATAAATACATATTGTTGAGTTTTAAATAAATATCTTAAATTTTAAAATTATAATATAACAATGATCAAAAACTTAATTGCATTTATGTTTTATTTTTGAACCAAGGCTCCTGAAGGCTTTAGAACTTATTTTGGAGGACACTCGCTAAACATACCTTTCATGGCTTCGGATATAAGGTATATATATGTTATTTATAGACTGCTACTTATAAACTAAGACTCCTGAAGATAATTATGAACTCCTTGCTTCTAGTCTGAACATTTTTTTTTGCATAATAAGAGTTTTATAGTGCCCTAGCCTTAGTATAGTAACATCGATAACACAAAATAAAGTTGACATTCTTCATCAATTAAATAAAAATAACTACTAATATTAATTTGTGTTATATCATAACTTTTAAACAGCATGTAGAAAAGATGTGTGGAGTGGTTTATGTGTTTGACTAAGACAGTTGAGAGATTGACTCCTAGCAAAAAATAATATATAATTTTATAAAATTTCCAATTGCCTAAAAACATATTTCACCTCTCTTGTGTTCCCTATTCACTAACCCCACGTAGTATAAAAATTATCAGGGCTATGATTTGATTTATGGTTGGTATTATTCAAATAGGCGATGAACATAAAAACTTTAGGAAAACTACAATACGATTTAAAAGAGAGTTCCATGTAAATAAAAAATCTAATTTATAAGTCTTATTCAGTTAATCCGATGTCTTTGATATCGTTGCTGTAGTACATATTATTTTTAACAATCGTTTAATTGTAGATATCAGATAAATAGCAATCAAATTTATTACAGTATATTCTTGATTAATTAATACAATTTTAAATGAAAAAAAAAAATTTCCCATTCATCAAAATATCTTATATTAACTCTATAAGACATGTAGTTGTTAAACCTTAGCTCTATATATTAATTAATTTCAAATACAAATACCGTATAAGCCAACACGAAAATGGCGAAAGTCTCTTAATCACATCTTCATCAAAACTTGAATTTAAACATGATTTTGTAAGTGGAATTTTATTTTGATTCGGCAGTAGATATCATGTTCATTTATCACGCATGACATTTAGTTTTTAACAAACCTGCTATAATATACGAGCATACTAAAAGTACATTATCTGTAAATTTTTATGTTTCGTTAGTGTTTTAAAGAAGTAATAAATTTGGTTTGATTTGCGCAGATTTTGATAGTGGGGTATAGTAGCGGTTGTCACAGTAGATATACAAATCACTTAGACAAGAAATATGTCTGATGTTTCGGACTTTGTACATGCACTTCCTCTAGGAGATGCTGCAGAATTTAATGAGTTGGCTCTTGTGGCTGCTAAAGGAGAACGCATGTCTTGACAGAGAGAAGATGTGTTAGCTGTTTGATTTTGAACACCCTCGTAGTAATAGGAATCTAATAAAGACACAAAAATAAAAAACAAATCCAAAAAATGTATTAAAGAATTGTTATCTAGAAAAATAATGTACAGAATACGTCTGATATTAATTTCACTACTGTTTCATTCATTCATTTTTATTTCGGAGACAAATAGAATTAAAGGGTATATAAATTTCTGGTATATATACCATACATTTTTTTTTTGAATCAAATACAATTTATTATATTATTGATTACTTTTTTTATTATGAAAAAAATGTTTGAGTCAATATTTACTTACTTAAAACAGATCCATAGCTATATGAACCATAGGCACCGCTATACTGTGAATAACTTGGACTATAAGTATAGTCAGTGGTAGGGACAACAGATCCACAAGCTATGTTATATAAAGAAATATAAATCATTAATTCATATTTTTTATGTCTCTAAGTTTTTTACAACAGTAACATTAAAATTGTAAATGTTATTGCATTGTGGTATGTTTATATCGGAAAACCACTATAAAAAATTCAGATCTCCATAAATATTTTAAATTTTAATAATGAAAATAAACTACATCATTTTAAAAGGATGTAAAAATAAAAAATATATTAATAAATTTTTTAAACGACTTTTACGATAATTTGAGCAATTTATTCCCCAAAAAATTTTTACAGTTAAATTAAAGGTTCCGCATTTTTTCTTAAATTATATTGTTTTAAGTGCTAAAAGAAATTTGACCCATTAAAACCATTTTTTTTAAAAATTAAGTATGCATTAGAGATGAAATTCTAGAATAATATGTTTTTAATAAATTTGGTGATTTTTCATGCTAGGTTCCTACTGATTATTTCTTTTGTCATAAGAGATTTATTTCTCGCCTTTATATAATTTTATGTCACCTTAAGTAAGCCCCATTTTCTGTTAAATCCTTAATAATAATTAAAATATATCTTATTTAACAGTTTTTTTTTCGTCTTGCTTATTATGGTTTATTGAAATGTGAGCAAAATCGAACGCAATTTGTCGTTTGTGAAGAATTTTTAACAAAAAGAAAATACTCTGAAAAATAATTGGAATATAGAAACGGTGAAAACAGTGCTTGTACATTTTAATGTATTTATATGGTGCAAAAGAACAGATGATAATATTTATACCAAACTAAAATAATATAACAATAATAACTGATAACATTAAATAATGGTGCTCGATGTTAGATGAGGTATGATATAACTTGCCTGTCGTATAATGACTGAAACTGGGCAACATTGTGGTGGTCACTGTCGAATAACCGGACATGTCACTAGACGATGTTGAAGTGGAGGTAGATGCAAAAGGAATGTTAGAATTATTCGCGTTTCCGGTGTCCCCACTAACAGGCAATAATATCAATGAGGTAGGGCTTATTTGGTTCGTATATGTGCCAAAACGATGTAAAAGTGTAGACTGTGCATTATTTCTTTGACTTTGAGAATTAATTTCTAAATTAGATTCACTGATGAGGTTTTGAGTGGTTTCCGAAGCTGATGATATTTTCGCCGTAGTAGGTAAAATGCCCGCGTTACTAACATTAGAACTGACGTCTCGTGTTTGTTGACTTTGGCGCAATATCGTGGGCAAACCCGTTCGTATATTAGTATCATTTGGTTTCAAAGTTGTAAGTGAAATCTGACTGTTGTGTGTAAAGTTCACAACATCTGCGGATGACGTCTTCTGTGGTTCTATGGTATTTGTATCAACAATATTTTCACTATCGCCCATAGTTGTGTAGATGCTATTTTCAAGTGTAATGGCTGTGTAATAATGATGTCGAGGTCGATATAAATCAAATAATAGATCAAATCAAAACATAAATTATAATAATAAATAAGGAACATGATCGTAATAAATCCTTGAATACTCTTCGGAAATGCCATACTCATTTTCGAAAAATTGTTACGTACGAAAATTAATATAAGAATGTTTAACATTGTTAACTTATTTGCATAGCCCGCGGCTTTTGTTTTTGTTTCAAGAATTTGTGTATTTTAATTACATATACAATTTTTAACATTTGTTAACAAATTTTTATTTATTACTTTGTTATTTTTCTTAGTTTAAATAGTATTTTATTTCAATAAGGTTGAAAAATGTTTTCGTTTAGTATGCTGTCATTTAAAAGCAATAATAGCCAACTAATAATAGTATTTTCGAGGAATATGCATATAAAAGCTTATTACAACGATTCACGCAAATAACAAAGTTTTGAGTTGAAGGCTTAATAAAAAATAGTTATTTTTCTCTAGCAAAGGTCCTCCTGCTTACACTTTTAATATATAAATTTTGTCATTCACTACTAGGCAAAAGTATGCTTAAAAAACTCACGATAGAATATGGTGAAAATGGGTGCAAACTGTGTGATGAAAACATTTTTAAATTAAAAAGCTCATTTGTTTTTTGTAAGTAAATATTTAAGGTATTTTGCATATATACAAAAGAACGAAACGATGACGTGATCAGCTTAGACTAATATTACAATGTAGTTTCAACATATTGTATTAAAAAATATGTAATTTTCTGACTTAATTGAATCAATTATTTAATAAAAAAAAAAATCTTGAATGCTTCTCTCTTGTTAAAAAAAACTAAATTCCTTAAAAATATTCAACCAATATCACAGTATTGTAGATCAATAAATTGTTTAATGAATCATAAAACTTTATAAGTTGTTATTAAAATTATTAATATATTTTAATTTAATATTTTACCAAACAAATAGTATGTTTAGTGCACGTAATGAAGTTTCGGTTCATTGGATCTGTAACTGTATCAACAGCTATGATTGTGACATGTGTTATACAATCGGTAGATGTTCTCTTTTATAGAATGCTTCTCATGAAAAAGGTAAATTTCATATAGTTTTGTCATAGCAGCCACCAAAATGAACAAAGTATTCTGTGTACATAAATTGGAATTATGGATATAACAAATAAGAGTTTGTATTTAACAACATAAATTTATGATGTTAATTTTGCTGACACCGAATATATTTGTAACTTCAATTTAATATGCTTAGGATTTGAATTCAATTAGTTAATTACTGTTAGCATTACGTTCTACCTTGTTATCCTCATCTAATAAAAAAATATGAGGCATTTATAATTTGTTTTGAAATACATACAGTAAATTTTACATATTTATATGGTACCTCATCTATTGTCGTTCTGATTAGAAGTATTAAGAATTGCCATAATAATAAAATAATACCTCTTGAAATGTTTTCAAATATCATGCTGCAATTTCAAGTTATAAAAGTCTCCTAATTGATTAATTTAAAATCAATTAATGGACATATAGTTTACGCGCAATAAAACAAAAATCAATACCAAAATTCAATAAAATATTGTTCAAAATATAGAGGTAAACGAAAACTTCTTCACAAAGCTCTTAATTTTTATAAAAACATTGAAAGTATGCGTTGGCTCAAAATTTGTTCCCGCTTACCTGTATAATATGGGGATAAGACTTGGTCACGTAGGCTTGCACCTATCTTCATATCATGCATACTTACAGGCAATAAAGGAGTTAATGTACTAGGGTCGCCTAATATCACACATCAAACATAAAATAAAATATAAAAAAATAAGATATTAAAAAAGTAAAAAAGGAAATGAAAAACTTCCAAATTAATAATTATTCATTATGTAGATGGAAGGCCTTTTTTAACTACTGACAGAGTAATTTAAAGAAATATAAGTTTATGTTCAACAAACTATACCATCAATCCGAGACTAACGAACGAAAAAACAATGAATACAAAAATATACTCTTATATTTTTATATACGTAAGACCGTTTACTTATTTCTATTTACAAATATTCGCTAGCGAATTTCAAGTCAGGCTAGTAGTAATAAATAATTAATTTTACGTACCGATTGAAGCCCCTAAAGAGGGTGTATATAAAGAACTCTGCGTTTGTGAAATAGTAGTGATGCTGTCACAAAGCAAACTATCATTTGCTCCAGTTGCTACTGTTGTTTGGAAACCATTGTGAGAGTCGTAGTAGGCAGCTACACTACTTCCGTTTGTCGTCAGTGTTCCTAATTCCGACAAAAGTTTGTGCTCATCCTTAATGCTCCATTTTCCTGAACATATCTGAATAAAATTTAAGACAATACCATCAAATTAATTATTAAAGAAGTTTAAATAAGTTAAAGATAAAACTCTTTCTTGTTTTTAAATTTACTAAAAACTAAATTTTTAGCTAAAAATGAAAAGACAATATCATAGAATTAGTTTTTAAAGAAGTTAAAATATGTTAAAGGACATGTATCTCTTTCTTGTTATTTATAAAACTAAAAACTAAATTTAATTATACTAAAAACTTGTACTTAAACTATAAACTTTTTGGCACATATATATATGCCACTTGAAACGTTTTTAAAGAAGTTGAAATATGTTAAAGAAGATGCATCTTCTTCTTGTTTTTAATTAAACTAAAAACTTGTAATAAAACTACAGACTTCTTGGTACACATAATACATGCCACTTAAAAAACCAGAAAATTAAGAATAAAAATAAATATAGATTTAAGCAAAATCCGCAAATATGCGAAAAATTACCTAAAAAATTTAAATAAGATATATTTTCAAAACCAAGCTAGCATTCTTACCATAAAACGATACTTACATTTGAATATATTTGATCTTCACAGTATAAACGTTGTCGTTTAACCTCTCCATCAGTATGCATATTAACTTCCCGATTTTCATCCGTTGCTAACAGTACTGTAATGAAAAAGGATACAAATTTTCATAAAATTCCATGTTTGTTTTGTTTTTATTTAATTTAAATCATCGGTATATACTAAACCCTTTCCATTGTATAATACAAATTATAGTTTTTTAAGCTTAATTCTTCATAGTGGAGAGTATAAAAAGATTCGAGACAGTCGAATTAAACCGATTTAATATGCTAAAAAAATATATGAAATATTTGTCTGCAGTTAGTAAAGTTATTTATTTATATAAAATTTTATTTCTTCAAGATCTATTCGAAACATATTTAAGGTAAATAATACAAATAAAAAGCTAAATTCTTTTTACTAGTAATTATCACTTAGATATTTACACATTAAACATACATTACTAATAACCACTTTTTTAATGACGAAAAAATTAGCAATTTATTCAAATTGTATTGCAATGTTTAAAAATTATAAACTTATTTTCAACCCCTAACGTATTTTTAAAACCATATTAAACGAACATCGGTCGAATCAACCTTTTATGTGCTCAAATCAGTATATCTGATATAACCACACAATACAATATATAAAAAACACAAAACAATTAAGAACATATAGTTTATAGAAAACATTATCAAGCTAATTTTCGTAATATAAGTGCTACCATCTAACATAATTATACTTAAACATTTTATGTTAAGGCCTTATGAGTTATAAAGCTGTCTTGAACCAAGTTAAATTAATATAAAAAGCAAAAGTGTGTTAATTTCCTTTAAATTAAAATTTCACATTCCGTAGAATAGAAATATATTTACTATGCTTTTAATTTAGGAATGATTATTATTGTTATTTATTTAACTTTTTGTAAATTGGGACGCAATCATGATCAAGTTGAACCAATTTAACCAAGTATACGATGACATCGAAAATTTACTTAGTCATGATTGAACAAGTGCTGTTCAATTTCAAAAGCACGTGTCTCTTAAGTGGATTTTGAAATAAATTATACTCATAAATATAATACATAAATATATAACACACACATGAAACACGTGCCCTTGAAATGAAACAAAAAATAATAATTATATGATAATCATATTAAAACTAACAAGCAAGCCTTTTTGTATAAGATGGAAATATTTTGGGATGTATGCAGTTAAATCAATTGAATATGGGTATACAAAAACTCTTTTTAAACATTAAATTACAATGGTACCATACTTTACTTAATTTTAAATAAATCGAAGTACATGCAAAATAAAAGACAGTAGTGGATATTTGAATATTTAAATGCAACTGCAGTATTTCTCGAACAGATAATTTAATTTTATAAATTCTGAGCGAGAACTTATTACTCGCTGCGTGAACTTATTATTTCTATATTATTTGATAAAATTTATTCAACTGCAAATATTTTGTTCTTATCCGAATATACCTACATTCCAACTAGTTTTTTAATCAAATCCATAAAACTGTATTATTCTATAGAACACGTTTAGGGAAGTTTAATTAAAAATATAGGTGCACCTTTTTTTTAGCTAGACGTCCATAAAATTTAAATATCATTTCCTTGTCCTTTTTTTTAAATGGTCCCTTTTCTTCTTAGATAAATTGGTTAAAAAACTAAAAAAATAAAGTTTATACAATCACTTTGAATTATGGAAAATTATGATTTTCAAAAAACAAGTGGTAAAGTTAGATTAAGATGTGTTTCAAAAATATATTTTTTTTTTCTTATAATTTTAACTTTTAAAAAGCAGCAATAAAGGTGTTCACTTAAAAATTTACAAAAACACGTTTCAAATAGTCTCATGAAGCTCAAGCGATTGCAAATATAAAAATTAAAATATACGAAATCTCTAGTTTTATACCAAGTTTTTCTTTAATTTTATATATTAAGTTAATTTAAAAAACTATATTATGAATTAACTTTTAATATATTCTTTAACACTAGTATATGACACTGGCAGCTGCATATTCACGTATGGATTTTATTATTTTGTCATTAAGATTATTGATAAATTTGAACCAGTTATAGAANACTCAGAACATGTGCATTTGTCATTAAGATTATTGATAAATTTGAACCAGTTATAGAAACAAAAGCGATTGGCACAATAACGTCTCTGCTATGGATTCAAGATAATAAAATTTCGAAGAACATAGAAAATGGTAAAGCCTTTTGATACCATCTTCATCAAATCAACTTAATATATATAAGAGTTTCCATTTAGCGATCCATTAAGACAGAATACCTCTCTATCTAAGCAGGTACAATATCAACAATATCATCCGTCATTAAGTGTTTTAAAAACAAGAGTATGTTGTATATTTAAGTAAAATAAAAGCAATAGCTGACAAGTGCAATAAAGTTTTTTAAATAAAAATACTTCATAAATAGAAAAACACTGCCAAGTTGACTAAATACTTAATTAATTTAATTGGCAACGCATTCTGAACTTGGCAAGGATTAGCTATGGCTTTATTTAAATTCTCCATTTGCCCTTGAAAAGTAAAAATACAAAAAGTCGACATTTTTTTTTATCCAATTTTACAGTTGGCAAGGACAAAGAAAATGCTTTAGTTCAAAGTTTAATTTAAGTAATACAATTTTATATTTGATGTTACCCTACATGGTTATTATGTCCAAGGTGATTTATTTTGTACCACATTCATTTTTACGGCGAATTTATGTCTTACGCAGATATTATTGTATAAACATCCCACCAACATTTACGCCGACTTTTTTTATCCAATTTTAAAGTTAAAATTTTATTAAAATTTATTTATTTAATCAAAAAGCCTAATTTTTAACATTTTCTTCTACTCGTTTAATCTTTATTTCTTTGGGCCACGCCGGATATTTTAGTTAGCAACTTTTTTTATTATTTGAGTTTTGTGCAAAATGTGTCTTATATTGTGAATTCCTTTAACAAAAAATAAAATGAAATGTTTGTTTTTTTTTATATTGTTGCAATATCATATGCCATAAAAACCCGTAAAGTAGTTGTAATGGATTTCTTAGGGGTAGATAACTGGTTGCTGCTAATGGCTAACAAAGTAATATAGTGTGGATAAACACATTTGGAAAAGATTGTGTGAAGTGATTTTAAGCACTTGTAGCAGCCAATTAAACTCTTACTAAATGCTCGTCAAATAGTTTTACCGGTGATAATATAACTTATATAATATAACTTATAATATAACTTATATCAACAACAACTAATCCAACTTCTTTTCGTACAAAATTTTAAGGGAAATCCCTAAACGTGCGATATATTTCGTGCCATATTTCTATAATTGTGTAAATTAAGATCGTTCTTTGTAAAAAGTGGATTTCGCAAAAGAATAATTTAGCTATCTGAAGTGCTAATGTATGTATATAATATAGTCCACCCACCTAAATGATTTCATTTTTAGTCGAAAACTTATTGTCAGATAACCCATCAAATTGAAACATGTCTGTAAATCAATAAATTACGATTTTCTTTTTTGTGAAAAAAATCTTAAGATAAAGTTGATTGATAAAAATTATTTAGCAACATATGTAGACAACTTTCAAAAAAGGATATTGTTAAAGAAATAAACCCCTAATACAACATCTGCTATAAATTAACAACAACTCAGCTATTTAAGTACACTGGGGAGAAAGAAATCACTATAATGTATTAACTATTTGCGTAGAAGAAAAAATGCGTATTCTTATCTAATGATAGCAAAAACACTGATTCAAATTGTTTTAAAGTTAAACGGGGTTTTCGAACATAAGTATTTAAATATTTAAAAAAAATTGATTATAATTTAACCTTAAAGTTAAAGCACTAGCAACAATGGTTGTGGCCTTTGTGTTTTTTTTTACAAAATTCAAATAGTGTTCGAAAACTAAGAATAAACAACTAAATTTTACATCACAAAAAATACAAAACAAATTGTAATTTAAGTGTTCGCGATATATGATTTTATTCCCACAAGGTAAAAAAAAATGCAGCAATATGTTATTTTAAGTACTGAGCATTAAAAACTTTTGTACTGTCATCGGTGAATCAAGTAAATATAAATAATTAATGTGTAGTGATTGATAGAATTGCAATCGAGAGGTTTCGAGAATTCTAAAATATGCATCCATAGAGAACTTTAAAATATTCAGCAATAACTCTTACGTTTTCACAACTATAGAATATATCTAAGAGTACAAAAATCCATTTCTAATTTAGAATGAAATATTTTAATTGACTGAATGTCGATTAGTTTCGCTTTTTCCAAACTATTTTCACACATGTGTCGAAAAATTCCATAAATTGTTTATCAATTTTTAAAATAATATTAACATTTTCTATGAAAATATATATGATTTTATTACAAATATACTCAGAAAAATTTATAATTTCATGTATTCAGCATTACAACTTTGACAATGTTATGTTATTGGACAACCAAATAAAATGAACATAATCAATCTAACACGTTTGATGGAGATGCAAACAAAAAGTCTCGAGCTTAATCCATGAACTCAATGAAAATGATGTGTTTTTAGAGACTTTGGCTAGCTTCATTTTTCATAAATTTTTTCCACTAAAAAAATAGTTTTTTCAAACTTAAATGAAACAAAATATATAACTAACCAAATTTTATTTTCTTCTGTCTCTACCAAAGTTTCTACAGCATTTATTCTAATATATGAAACAATTTTTCACATTATTGTGATTAGTGACCATTATAAAAACAATTTTTTTTTATATCAATATAAATCAACACTCGTTGTGTATGTCTAAACATATAAAAAACAATCCGTACAAAAAATTTTAAACAAAATTTGAAATAAATTTTTTGCCACATCAACCTAAAATCAGTAGTCAAACGAAATATTTATGTTATACGATGTGACTCTATTACATAGTTTGTCCGTCTTTGAACTATATATTCGTGCTCATTTTTCGTAAAATTTTTTCTTTGATATTAAACACACATGTTGGAATTTTCATTTCTAAATTATATTTTTGAATATTCTCTCACTATGTGATATAAGTATATCATGGACTATGTAATAAGAAATATATATACTTTTGCAATATAAACCATTGTAAATGTTAAAGACTGAATAAAATGAAGGGAAGAGGTGAATATTGTTTAAAAAAATGTATTATTATTGTGAAACATATACAAATGATTGTTCTTTCAGTTAAATTTCACAGGACGCACAAAATCAACAAAATTATTTATTATATTGAGAATTAATTTGGATATATTGAAAAAGAGGAAAACATTGTTATAAAAAATATATGTATATGAAACATATCAACTGATCGTTTTTTTCAATTTTAAGGTATTTTGAGAAAAAAGTTATGTTATAAAAGAAAATATGTTTTCACCTACTATTTATTTTCGATTGTGTCGAATAATAATATACTTTAGCAGAAAAAATCAAATAATCTACAACAGTTCGTTTCTAATTTGGAATTACTAAGTTCAATAGGATCATCAGATTTTACAGGAGTATTGTAATTTATAGTTTTCTAAAATGCTCTTTAAATAATGTATATTGACTAACTTTAGACTACTAGTTTTAAAAAACTAAAATTCAGCTAGATAATATAAGTTGATTACAATATCACGATTTTCATTTCGATAACACAAAAATTCTCCAAATTTTTTAATTTAATTCTCAATATCATTGACTTTTCTGTAGGTGGAAAATTAGGAGATTATTTTTTTAAATTTACGAGAATTTTCACTTGTTTAAACGGATTTACTTTTATGAGTGTATGAGGCGTCGTATTCACTGATTGAAGCCTATTTTCCAGAACTTAGGAGATCCACGAGGATATTATAATAAATCCTCAACACAATTTTCGTTCTTTCAAAATTTGACTAAATGTTTCTAAATTTTAACTACATACAAATATTTCTAAAAGCTAAGGTCCTATGGTGGTTTTAGAGTTAAATAATTTTTTTCAGGATCAGATGTTTTCTATTGTAAAGCAATTATTATAGCAGCGGCATAAGTTATATTAAGTGGATATATATAAGCTAACAAATTTTCACAATAAATAGCCATTTTCAAAAGCCGATCATTACCTGACTTATTCATAGTTGTGCAAGGTTCATCAATTCGTTTTCTTTTAACAATGTTTCCATGAGGTTCCGAGGAACCGTGTTGCTGGTGATGTTGTTCTTGTTGATTTTGATGAAGGTGATGCTGCGGATGATGATGATGTAGGTGCGGATGATTTATTCCAAGTATACCATTTATACTGTACCCATTTGTTCTTTGCTCGCCCTCAACATTAGTAGCATCATTGGTAGTTGTTGAGGTATCTTCATTGTTTTTTGTACTAAGCATAGTATGTTGCCTTTGTTGGAGATGTACAGATGCTGTAGCAGCAACAGCGGTCACTGAAGCAGAAATTCTACTAGCAGCAGGTGCATGTGCAATTACGGAGGTTCCGTTGTTGTGACTGATATTAGTAGCATTGTTGTTGTTATTCTTTGCAATATGATTTGAATTACTGCTAACATTGTTGCTAGTATTTTTGTAAGTCATAGGTGTTATTTCATTAGGGTTGTCTTCTAAATGTTCTCTGATACTTGTGCCTCTGCTACCGCTACCAGCACTAGTGCAGCCACTTGAACCGCTGCCACTGGTATTTACACTTTTTTGCTGCTGATGATGAACGTGCTTAGCTTTTTCAGCAGCCTTATTTCTTACAATGCTTGGGTAAATATATAATAAAAAAATAAATGTTTTTTTACTTTATGCACAATAATTAGTAAAAATTTTTATAGTTACATCAATTTTTACAATTTTAATTGTTAACAAAATTTTGTAAGAAAGTAGACTGAAAAATTAAAGTTTTTCGAATTATAAAGAACTTAATTCAATATTTATTTCGAACGATTTTAAATTTTTATTTCAATGAAGTTTCTGCAATTGGCTTAACGTATTATTCTATTTCTATTTTAAAACTCTATCAGTGAGGCTAAACTCAGCACCAGACAATCAAGCATTTGAAATAACATTACAAGCTGACGGATTTCCTAATAATTTAAAAATATAACAGACTTCAATAGATTCTATGATGTAACATGTATCCATCAATCTTTTAAGATTACTGCACACTATTCAATCGGTAAAAATTTAACCCGTTGATTGATTTAATAGGAGTATTGTGATTTATAGTTTACTAAAATTATCTTTAAATACTGTATATTGACTAACTTTTTACACTTTTTTAAAACAACTTAAATATATCCATTTTCTTTACAATTTTAAAAAAATTAATTAAATGTTAATGTTATTTAACTATTTTTTTCAATTGAAATTTAGCTCACCTCTATATTATTAACTTTTCTGCAGGTGGCAAATAAGAAGATTATTATCCGTAAACTTTAAAGATATTTTCACTTCTTTTTACGGATTTATTTTTATGAGTGTATAAATTTAAATCCAGCAACCCTTATATAGTATGATTATAATATTATAAATTGGCTTTAAACAGTAATATTAAAAAATGTATACATAATATCTTCTATAAACCTTCTTTTTCAGAGAAAAAGAGTAACAGTGTGCGAAATTAACTCTTGAGGCTAGTTGTATGTGAACAAACGTAACATAATGTGTTCTCTTAATACTAATATTCTTTTACTATTTGTATAATTTTGTTGCATATACTCTTCATAAAAAAATAAATTCAATGTGAATAAACCACATACTCATATAGTTTTGTATATGTGGCGATTTGAAGTAAAAGCTTATTTTTGAATTCATTATTTTGAATAAAAGTATTATTATAAAATAAATATTTACTCAATATATACAACTTATTCAATAACATTCTAGTAGTCTATCATTTGTTTGTTAGGAATCCAGAAATTAGCAACCTAAAATGCCAACCCGAAGTTTTATCAAAATAAAAAACCGTCAAATTTGTTATTTCATTTTTAAAAATTACACATTTAGTAAGGCGATAGTTAAAAATAATGTCATGAGCATGGGCTTACAGTGAGAAAATATCACCATTAACATTTTATACTCGCCGTGACTTAAAATCTATAATGTAACTGGGACATTGTAGCTATTAGTGTTGAAATTAGTTTTGCGAGCACCGATTAAGCTATGAAGATTGCGAAAAGTGATGGGCCAAACGGATAAGATTGATTCGTGAGCCTTAAAGGAAAGTATAATGTTGTTTACTGATATACAAATAATTAAAGACTTTTATATACTCTGGAGTATTTTCAGGTCGTGTTGGAACTTGTACTAGACACAATTTAATGTAGAAGAATCTTGTTACGCTTTAAGTTAATTAAATTTAAATGAAATTTCAAAATAAAAGAGATTTAAAATGAAAATAACAGTTAGTAACAAAAGTCGTTAGTAATGCATTACTTAACGTTAGTTTGTATAACAAGGTTATTTTACAGATAGATATTTTTTCTCTGTTTATTTTGTAAAATGAATATCTATGCAGGTTTCCTCATTGAAACAAGTTTAGCTGTCGTTGTTTTCAAATAAGTATTATAAAGATTGTTAACTTAACTTAACTAAGTAATAAAGAAATGCTAGAATTAATTAATTTTAAAATCGATTTAAAAAATTTAAATTAAGCCTTTTTTCAAGGATCTATAGAAAAACTAAATATTAAAATCTAAAGACATTCTTCAGTTTAACTATTTAATATTATTACAGACATATTCTTACTTTTGAGTTATATCAAACACATTAAATTCTGTCTAGTCTAGCGTCCATCATGGTCCAAAAATTCTGCAGAGTATATTTAATTCTTAAATTATCTGTGTAGCAGTATACTTTACTTTATAGCATCACGAATCAATCTGATTTTTTGGCAAAGTTAGTTAAAAGTTCTACTGTGTTTATATACTGCCCTTTAATGCATTTTATTTGTTTGTAAATGCAGCAACAAGTTGCTTAAAGTCTAGAAACATTTCTATGACAACACGAAATTATAGGCGTGAATTGTAATCGATTTCCGTCGATTACAATTCACACCATTTCAAAAATAATGCGGTTCTACCTGTTTATATGAAACAGCTAAAACACACATTTGCTTTAGAACTAATAAAGACTGGAAACCGATATTGTAAAAAGTACTTTAAACCATCCGATCTCCTTACTACTTATTTTATATATATGGAAGGGGCCTTAAAAACTATTTTGTATGATTTNCTTATTTTATATATATGGAAGGGGCCTTAAAAACTATTTTGTATGATTTTTATAAAATTCCATTAACAATATGTGTATTTGTATATTGTTAATATGTTATATACATATATATACATAAA
>JXPX01057852.1:0-11580 GCA_001047195.1 Sarcophagidae sp. BV-2014
CGATCCCAACATTTATACAAGATGGCGAAATACTCAATAAACCGGTTGATAAGCCAACCTTTTAATATATTTGTAAGAAATTTTTTCTTGTCGGAAAGCGATCAACCACTGCTCGAACTTGAAAGAGTATCGTTTACTATGCCTAAAAAAAGGGTTCTTTAGAGCTTTATATAAATCAAAAAAGATGACTTTATTTATATTTTGATATAATTTTTAAACCATTCAATTGATTTGTATGCAATATAATAAATATTTATGTAAAGTTATAGGTATATTAATTTTATTCCGTCTGTCCGTGTTAACAAACACACGGTTTTAACAAAATAGTAACAACGAAGGATGAAAATGACAAATGCCTTAAAAGTAGACTGTATCTAATTAGAGTTGTAAGACGATCTTTCACAATCAATTTCTCAAAAGTGATAAAAAAAGGTCAACACTTATTATAACCATTTTTTTTTATTTTTAAAATTATAAATTAGCATTTGATTTTATGTAACTTTATAATAACGATGATGATTAAGATGGTATGATGAAAGATGATGAATTCTATGTATTGTCCAATGACTTAGAGAGAGCAAACATTTAGTTCCAATTTTGGGTTTTCTCCTAGAAAGATTCGGTTCGAATGGACCAAAATGTTCGTTTAAAAATATATTTAATTATAAATTTACCTTAAATAAATAAATGCGCTGCGCAGGATGATGTTCAGAGTTATATGCGCTGCGCGAAAAAATACCGATCGGATAAAATTGGTTTTGTTGAACCAAAAAGTATGAATTTAAATTAAACATATGTTTTATATAAATGTGTTTTTAATTGAATAGTATGTTAATTTTGTAAATGTATTTGTATTTATTTCATAAAGAAATGAAATGAATACATTTTTAGGAACCTTAAACTCGCGGTAGAAAATTCCGTAAATTTTATTATAATCAGATAATGAAGTCCATCCATCAAATCATTTTATTTATTTACTACATAAAAACGAAGAAATTATATCCATACTTTGTTTTAAGTAAACAGTGTACTATAAGTCACCATTATAGATTACGTCTCCTTGAAGTACGCATCAAAAGAGGAACAAATGTATAATTTTACAAGAGGTTTAATTACAGAATGGAGAAAAATAAAAGAGAACTTAACATCAGTGAGGAACACGAAATTAACCTGAAAGCAAATAACTGTGATCTGCATAAAGCTGTACAACGGCGTGTGGATACAAAAGTAAACATATTAATAGCATGGCGGAGACGTGAATCTGGTGACACACGTAATATTTTTAAAGGCACAAAAAAATATTACTGAATTAAATAATAACTCTGACTAAATAGAGTTATGATCGTTATAAATGCCCTTTCTAAGGGAAAAAACTTTCTCTAAGGGAAACTATCTGAGCCTTTAAAGGTAGAAAGTAGGGTGCCCAGGGATTCATATTGTTGCTTCATTGATTTATTGTTGTTAGGAAAATTTTCTCAACGCTATTGCATGAAAGGCAAGAAATACAATGGAAAAAATCAACAACCATTATCTAAACTAGCTTGTCGATGCTGACCATGTCAGTTTATTTTTGCACAAACTTAATGACCTACGACAAATAATTATACAACAGCAGGAAAAATTCCAACACACAGGACTCGAGAGAAACGCTGGTAAACTAATAAAACTTTTGAGATTTTTTTGTTATTTAGAATTCGAGATTTCCGCTAAAGGAGGAACCGACCTTGGTGTTGACGCTGGAATAAGCATCCTTCGGTATACTTAGGCACCCCCCCCTAAGCAAGCTTTAAGAGGGAACCTATTTCATCTAGATGGTATAGGAAGCGGACGGCTGCGTTCGACATGGAAACGTTCAACAGAATTCGAAGTGAATGTACTGGGTGTATCAAATTAAGGTTTACTGCTCAAAACCGGGTTAGATGGAGATCTTTTATTGGCGCCCTATGGTCCAGTGGAAGTAAGAGAAACATATACATATAAAAGATTAAAAACGTGTTTTTTGTTGTTTCTTGACTTAAATGTAAATAAACAAATAAAATAAAGAAAACCCATTGAAAGTGCGATTCGTTCGTCTTAATTTATAGAGTGTAAAAATGCTAATGTGTTTTTATTAAACTGTTTACTGTTTTTTTCATTTTGCTTTGGTAGTAAAGAATATACACCATGAGGCAAATTTAAAACTTAAAGGTTTGTACTTCTTTCGTCTGTAAAAATAGGAAAATTAAAAATAAAAGGCTGTAGGTATCCTCACAATCCGTAAGGGTAAATATTTCTAAAAAAAATTATCATCTGGGAATTTACGTAGCCTTAAAAATATGTTCTTTGTTCAAGACGAAAGCGTATCGGGTCTAGTAATAGACCCCTGTTTTTCATTAACTATTGCGGCAAACTCTTGCAGCGCAGCAGGGGCCCACTGATTACACTTGTCAACAAATTGTGAAAAAAGAATGCTTAATATTTTTAAATAACATATAATTTTTTTAATTTAATCACTCTTGTTCGATACTACTAACCAGTTGTCACGTTACATACAAAACTTGTTTTGGGTAGACCAAAGTAAGTTACAATTTGATATATAACTATATGTAACATTATAAAAAAAAATATGAAGGAAGTAAAATGAGCTACTGCTCAATTTCCTATATTTCAACAGAATAACATCCTTAGGTACGAAATAAATATAACAGTAAAATGTTTCTTGAGAAACGATCCATCCGCCATCCGTAGATTGTTATAGGTAAATCTGAAGGCTTTGATTGAATAAGTTTAAAGTAAGTCAACTATGATGTTAACTTCTGTATATTAAAATAACATTAAAGTGAAACACAACCAAATATTTTTTTAAGATATTATCAAGCAACAAACGAATAAGTTAAGATTTACAAATAGAATTAAACTTACATTAGGCTATTTACGTTGCTTAGCAACAAGACAGTAATCGAAGTTATTCAAAAATTAAAGGAGAATGAATTTAATATTATTAATTATTAAAAATAAAAGGTACTTCATTTATATGTATAAATATAAATTTCTTTTAAAAAATGGCTGAAGATGACATGCTGACGGTGAGCAGGAGGTTGTAACAAATCAGTACACATTAGTTTAATAGCCATAAGCATCGTAACAAATATAATAACCTTTATCATTAAAAAAGGTTTTGAGCCTTCAAAAGTTTATTTCATGCACTGAATTTACGGTATGCATTTTTTTTTATTAATAGATATTACAAAATATTCCGATTTTAATTTGTTTATAGTATATTGTTCTCAATAATCCTTTTTTCCAGCCTGTCTATGAGCAAACAAACCCTAACAAGGTGCAGATTTGGGACTTGGAAATTTGACTTAGATTGTTAATGATGCGCGTTTTACTCCCTAAGCCGCAATTATGTCACGACTTTGTGAGGAATATCCATATCAAATCGCAAACAACTCAAGGACATTATATTCTAGTTATCAAATTTTTAACAAAATTATATGGGCCGTTAGATGCGTTTGTGACCTCATTTCATATTACTGTCTGATAAGAAACCTATATGGCAAATTGTATGCAGTTCAATCCACAANTCCTCCTTTTTAACCCTACTCGAAAATCTTAAAAATACCTTATCATTTCATATTACTGTCTGATAAGAAACCTATATGGCAAATTGTATGCAGTTCAATCCACAAATATGCGCAGGTCTTTTTCCCGCCCTTATTATATTTGCCAAAAATCTAACTTGCTATCCAGTTTACGTATATGAATATTGATTTTATATCTAGCTTCAGATTGCTCAAAAAACAAAGGTAGTGTTTATGCCGTCTGGAAGGGTCTTTAACTACGTCCCTGTAAGGAATGACAAAAAAGCGATATAGGCCACCAACTCAAGGCCATATGCTGATTTAAGATTTCTGACTATATGAAGTTGGTTAAGCCGTTCAAGGTTAGTTTTTTACCTATGGCCCTTTTTTGGAGGAATCCACGTGCCAAATTCCTTCACAGCTCAGCAGGTACGACTGTGCGTTGATCGTCAGTCGGCTACTCTTATGTGTACGAAAACTCAATTTTTTAATTTTTTCGTATTTAAAAATCTATTATAGTATCTATGTGTTACATACACAAGATAAAATAGCTTAAAATGGGTGTTGTAAAACAAATATGCAAATAGTAAAATTAACATAGGTGTTAACTGCTGTTTAGATTCATTACATACTTAATTTTTAAGAAAATTATAAGATGCATAAATCTGATGTACTACATTTTAATTTCGTATATTAGCAAGGATTTGTGTGGATTGTGTTAATTGTTGTAAAAATTTATTAATGACACGAACAAATTAATACGATTTTGAACATTGTATAGTTATATTAGAATCGGAATCGAATTTAAGATGAATTTGATTACAATTTTAAAATTCGGAGCCAGTTGCATTACTTGTTGCTGTTTATTACGGACGCAAAAACATGTAAAGTTACCATCAAATATGTAAAATATGACGCAATAATTTCACATATTAGATTTGAATAATTAATAATTATTAAATGACAACAATTTTGTACTCACGCAAAATGTTTTTCATCCCTTCCACACGAAATAATCATTTTACTTTTGACAAAGTAATTGACTATATAAGATCACGAACCTAGATACTTCGTTGTATGTTGGTTATTCACACATTAATGACCAGGCTATGACAGACGGTTAATCCGGTTAATAAAAGTGGTAATTATATTTTCAAAAAAACATAATCCTTAAATCTCTGAATATATAAATAGTAACATTTATACCACGTTACGTCTCTACATAAGTACAATGTATAATTAATAAGCTTTTATGTTTACCAGTCTGAATATATATTAATGTTTCTACCAGACTTAAATTTAAATTTTTAAATTTTAACCTGTTTAATGAAAATATAAAATTTAAAATATGCTTAATACAACTTACAAAAAATTATTGGTATCCATTAATTATATAAAATATTAATTCCAGCCAGTGGATGGTCATATTGAATAATAAACGGTTGGTTAAGAGAAAATATCAATAATTAATATTAAAAAAGAAAAGAAAAACACACAGATTTTTTACAAATAGTTATTTATTATAAAAACATTCACGCTTATTACAGCTTTTGTAATTTTAAACAGAACTTTCGTAAGTGTCAAATATTAATACCTGATAAGAAATGTAAAACATTACTAGGAGTTCTTTATCACCTCCATATAAGCTTAACTTCGTTTGCAATTTTACAGCATAATAATATTTACATTTAATAATGCTTGTTATAAAAATTGTCATGGATAGCATATATATATAATTAATTTTTTTATAAAACTGGTCACTAATTATTAACTAATGTAATGCTGCTACCTATTGAAGTAAAATATTACTGGTTGTTGAACATTAATGTTATGGAAACAAAATATCGCAATAGTAATTGATTGTTAATTTTATTCTTCAGAAATATGTTTATTTTTTTCGTCGAATAATGAGTTAACTATAAATGCGTTGGACTTTATTGTGTATAAAATTAAGGATTACCAGAAAGTTTACATAACAACCTTAAAAATATATATTTAAAGTCATGAGCTGTAGAATTTGTATCGCAAAATTATAGATGGTATCCAAAAAATTCGGGAATTCAGAATTTAATATTTTACTAGTTTTTAATTTCAAATCTCAAAACAGCTTTTCCAAAAATTATGAATTTATTTTTTAAATAGTTTTTAATTACCTTTCTAAAACATACAGCTAATGAAAATGATGCTGCTTTAATTGCTCTTGAGTTAATGTACCAAAGTGCACAGTTCATATTGATCATCGTAATTACGTGATAATACGCAAGAGTATGCCACAAAGGATATCCTAGAAAATATAAATGTTGTAGTTTTCTATTTAAAGTGTTAAGTTATTATTAAGTTGGTTATTACATAAATATATGTACGTTCAAATTGTAATGCATTTTTGAACGTTGTAATGTAATGTAACTAGATCGATGGACTACACAGATAGCCACGGTTCGTTTCCCTTTCGACAGCCACAAAAAATATCTATGAAATTTTGTATCCCTTATATACATAACAAAGCAGTTGCCTTCGGTGTTTTCATAGCACTAACCCCACCGTAGTAAGCACAATTGTCAGGGCTATGACAAGCTTCAACAAAATTCGCCTTATCTACGTCAGATGATGGACAAAACTGTTCTCAGGTGTATTAACTTACGCAATTGTAGAAATGTGTTTTTGAATCCTTTTATCCGTCACCACCTATCATCTCTCGTTTATCTCTTTTTCAAAGAAAGCTACTTATTAATAAATATAAAAATTGCTGATAGGTGTTTCTCTTTAAAAATAATAATGAAAGAACCATAGAAGTGGATTTGCATAGTTTTCACATAGTATTGCAGTTTGAGGATTTTATCAGAATCCAATTGCGTCAGAAATAATACATTAAGATCTTTCAAATAATACATTTGTATTCATTACTGACGCTGAATTTCATAGATAAATTTATAGAAATATGTTACTAAAAGACTTTTTTATTCTTAATAATAAACTGATATCTAAAACAAACAAAAATAATCAACAACTTATGTAAATTTTGAAACAGATATATAGATTTCTGTAAATTGTAAATGTAATAACGACATCAATAACTTTATCAATTGATAATTTGTGTTTACTTTTTACCTTAAGATTTTATTGCATTATGTATTTTATAGCCTATAAGGTTCAGTGATGCATTATGTTATTTCATTTAAAATTTGAATTTTTCATTAATTTATTTAAAAAAAAATTAAAATTGTGTTTACTGTTTGTGTTTTTACTACTTTTTGTGTTTTTATAACGGCTTAACGCGATATTAATAACCATAATGTATAAATGATTAGTCACCAATAAAATTTTTTCATTTATTAAAATCTAATTCCATCGACAGTGAAATTATCGATTAAGAATATCTGTATACTATATTGTAAGTAGAATTAAAATTTTTAAACTAAACTAAAGACGTAACATTTATATTTTTGAAAAAATAGTGAAAAATTTCTCTATGGAGCTTAAATGACTAAAAGAAAAAAGAAAAGAAAAAATCTCAGTGTCTGCTGATTTAGCAGAAATACAAATAAAATTGAATCAACTGGATAAAATAAAAGCGACGATGTAATTTATGTCATCGCAATACGATTCTTTGTTGAAAGGTGTTATCAAGAATACTACAGAAATAAAAAACCCTTAAAAGTAAAGCAATTAAAATTAACTGTTACATTTTTATATGAGATAAGAGTACAAGAAGTTGTCGTTATTAATGGCCTTGTTATTGCTGATAATATAAGTGCTATTGATGCTGTGTTAGATGTAGCAAAACATATAGGAACTGATGTTTGTGAGGATGAAGTTGATGAAGACTAATTTATAATTCAATGTAAATAAAATAATCATGAAAACAAAAAAATCTGTTGCTGTTAAATTTGCCAACAAAAAAAATTAACATTTGTTCATGCAATAGAAGTCAAAGTAAAAAGAAGTGCAAAAGTTTAAAAATGTTTGTTTAAATTATTTCCTGTGTAAAGTGTCATTTGAGTTATTAAATGAAAGCTATTGGTTTCAACATTGTTTATGCTGGATCTGGTAAGGTTTTTGTCAAAAAAAAGCGAAAATCAAATAAAATGCTAAGCAAATCAGCGGAAGGTATAGCAAAACGCAATACTCGAACAACATTAACAAATATAAAAGAGATTCTAGAAAAACATGGTAATATATATATAAGAAAATAGGAAATAAGGAAGAGATATGAATGGTGAGAGTTATTGAATGGTGATGATAGTATTATATCTCTAAAAGATGAAGAGACTTCTAGTTTTATTAGCTTCTTTTATGAAGAGGTTAATAAAATTTGTTTCGAACCTTAGTTACACGTAAATAATTTTTGGATTAAGCAGTTACAGAGGCTTGAGTAGTAAATAATATTATTAATAATTTAAAACCGACAACATAACTTCAAAGGTATAGTTTATATGTAAATAAGCTGTGAAACAAGGAATTACAACAATAACATGATTCATGATATCAAAAGCTTTTGTTTTGGTAGTTCATAACATATTACTACAAAAAGAAGAACTTCTAGTCATTGAGAAATGTCTTCTAATCAACGTCAAGAATTGGTTTCCTTAACAAGTTTAGAAATAAATTGCATACTAAAACCAAAATTTTATTGTATCGATCGTTAATTCATTCACACCTTACATAAATGCGGGTTATATATGGTGCAAAATAAAGAACTATAATAAAATCATTGCAATCTGCACAAAAGAAGATTTAGTACATTTATTTTATAAACAACAGCTGTTGATGTACCTAGTATTGGGTCTCATACTATTAATTTTAATCTGAACATATCATACACTGAATGAATCATAAGACAAGTTTTTAATCTTTATGTTGCAAGGTGTCGTCTTGAGTTAACAAAAACCAGTCAGTTTTTCTGGACTTAGCATATCCAATATAAGTTTATTTAAACAATATTAAACCATATCTACCTTATAAAAATTAAAACAATATTTACTTCAAAATATTGAAATGCTTCTATTTCACTGGTGATTTGGAAAAGTTAGGGACATTATATTTGTTTTTGCAGCAAATCATGTTGAATAAAAAATATCCTAAAGAAAGCTATGGATATCCGATAAAGTGGCAACTCATAACCATGAGAAACCCCTCACGAAACAGTAATGATAAATTTACTACCTGAAAAAACACGCAGCTTCAAATTTTGACACTATGCAAGTGGACATGCACCTACCCCATCAAGTAGGTAATTACATACCTATACTGAGAGTAACAATATATCAGTAGACGCTGCTACACATTTTAAAAACCTTTCAAAAAACTGACCCACACACTACTGCCTTCATGCTCATAAAAATATAAAAAACACTTTGGTACAATCAAGAACTTTTCAACAAATTTAAGAGAACTTGAGTTTAACATATCGAATAAATGTAATCTCACAAAGCGCAGAAGCTAGAGAATAATTACCCTTCTGAGTAAAGCAACAAGATAGTTCGTAATATTAGACGACTTTCATAATATCTTATATAAGTAAGAAAATCGTCTATTGAAATGTGATATTTACGAGTCATATTAATGCTCACAAAAATCAACATCTTCAATTTGTGTGTGAAATCTATTCCAGTCTATGAATGCGAAATAAAAACATGTAAAAATATAAAGTAGAAGCATCATTGGATATATCATATACAATTGGATACATCAGATAGCCTTATATATATATTAAGCTTTATTTAAATATAAAGCTATGTAGCTAAGAAACGAATGGCGAAACTTTTTGTAAATATACTTCTTATAGGAACAAAATAAACTAATAAAGATATATAAAGCCTTGTACAGTATAATTCGGTTTGGTACGCTCTGCCTAGGCAAAATTTTGTGGCGATTTTAAAATATAAAATACAAGCATCAGTGGAAAAATTCGGCACTAATTCTTTGTAAATTAACTTCAACTGTAACACAATGAGTAAGCTTCTATGAAAATGTATATAGCCACTATAAACAACAGTCGTAGATGACAAGTTTCGTCGGTGGCAAGTTTCATTATTTTGTTTTATCAATCAATCTAACTTAATAGCACAACAAATGCGCGCAATTCTGCATTATTCTTGCGCATATACATGTAATTTTTATTCAGATATATTTTCCGTGAATAAGCAACATTAATAAACTTGTTGATTCATTCGAACATTCCTCTTATCTTTATAATGCTTACATTATAAAATCAAAATCATTGATTGTATTTTTCAGTCACAATTTACCAAAGAAAGGACATCTGAAGAACTATAAGACATGGATGAGATCTTATATGCCAAACCTTGAAAGGTCATATAATAACTCACCAGCGATCATTAAATTAACTTTGTGCAGTACAACAAAGCACTTTATGTGCCTTGAAATGTTTGTGTTGCATAGTTTTGCAAGAAAAAAGACATAATTAAACGAACTTGTCCTTACTTTTACTATTGCTATGACAAGAATGATATGCATATTTAAAGAGAATTGAAAAATATAAAAGATCAAGTAAAAAATATGAATTGAAGGACCGAAGAGTTCGAACCTGATGGGTTCGAACTTTCAATTTCTGAGCTGTATTGATGGATACATTTATTGTGTACTTACTACGAACTTTGTTTTATCAACTCCATGAGTCGTATTGATATTAAACCGCAGAAATGTGCAGAAGCTCTTCACGGAGAGGCTGTTTAATTCATATGGTTTGCTGACAAAAAGTTTAAAAATAAAGTTAGAAAAATATAAGTAATTATTACCGTGAATATTTTCCAGCTAACTTGCACTTAAAGTAAAGCTATCCTCAATAGAAAACCATTATATCTGAAAATAAATCTTCAGAAACTACAGAATTGGTTTAAACCAATTCTGTAGTATTTTCACCTTTTTCACTTCATAAATTTTCCAGGGCGTATTTTGTGACTAATATTTCCTTGCCTGATAAATAAAACCTCAAATGAATAAAAGGAATTTTCCAACATATAGTAAGGAACTTGTACTATACTTAATTTTGCACGGAGCTTGATCTTACCACTAGATCAAACCAACACTTTTATTAGGATAAGGAAAAAAAATTCAAATTTTTTCGAAATCTATNCTTTTATTAGGATAAGGAAAAAAAATTCAAATTTTTTCGAAATCTATAATTACAACAACTTATACATATGTTCCTTTAACGCCCATTACGCCATAGGGCGCAAAAACAAAATCATTTAAGGAGAAGGAGATGTTAACAGCGTTTAAAAAAAATATATTGGAAATATTAAATCTATAAAACTTTAGGCGAATATTAATCAACCGTAAAACAATAAGACTGAGAAAGTGCACAGCACTCAAAAAAATATATTGACTTTAGAATAAAATTAGTCACCCGAAATTCGAAGATTTATTTTGTGACTACTTTCTGTGGTTAAAAAATTTAAATTAACCATTTACTTATTAATTATAAAAATTCGTACCGAAGACATGAAGAATCCACTTTAGTCAATTTTATTCAAGTTACGTTCTCACTGTTTATGTTTCTTAAATTAACAATTTATATAATTTCAAATAAGTTTTCAAATTATATTTTTAATAAAATTTTATGGGTACAAAAAAGTATTTCCTTTAGATACCTTAATTTTTAAGGATATATATTAAAAAAAGGTATTAAAAACGATCACGTGGGTTTAATATATACAATTTTACTGTTTTGATTTGAAAAAATATAAATAAGGGAAGTAAACATAAAAGCAATACGTCTTTTTAATTCAAACGTTTATTTTTAAGTAATTCAGATAATAGAGAATAAAATACCACAAAGAAGCAAAAATAGAAAAGTAAATATACGCATTACAAATGATTGCGAATGTAATTTAAAATCAAATCCTTTTCTAATTACTAATATTAATATTGCTATGGTACTCATAAAATATTATTTCAAAAATTCACTGCACTACATGATGAAATCCAACAGTTATGCAAAACGTATCTGCCTAAGCCTCTGCAAACGCCAAGTGACTGGTATTCAATTTGGTTG
>JXPX01059142.1:0-10580 GCA_001047195.1 Sarcophagidae sp. BV-2014
TCTTGACATGACAGTGCTACCAAGTTTTTCAGTTTTTTGACTACTCCATAATGAACGATATATATAATTCCAAAAACGTTAGAAGTTTGTTTGACGTTTCCTACCTGTTGGAATTTTGTTGAAGTCCTCAGATGTTGATCCTAATCTACTCATCACACCTGACTTTTACCTAAAATCTATGACAGGCTTGTATAGGGGCTAAACAATTTATACATCTCCGTTTATCTTCTTTTTTGTTCATTATTTAATATTTTAACTATATTTGTTCATTGGTACTTTCGTATACTAATATAAGGAAAACCATTTTTTGTAAATTATATAAACTTTACCAATTTGTTTTTAGTTTAATCTGTTAAATGCTACTGTACTTGTACATTTCGTTTAATGCATATTTTAACTTTCTGTGATACAAAAAGTGCCTTTGCGCGATACTGTTATTTAACAATTGTTATTTAGTTTTTAAGCATTATCTAGTTCTATTTTGTTATATTTAACAGGTTTCGCTATGTATGCCTTAGTAAATGCCGGGAGCAAGCATTGTATNCTAATTTTAGCAAGTAGCTTTTTCAATTAAGTTGTATTTAAGCAAGACAAATATAGTTTTAAGATTAATATGATTTACTGTCGATTTGTAGCTGACTTTATGTAAAAATATAAAGTCTTAATAAACATTTTTACTTTACTTTCTGTCATCTCTGCAATGAATGATGAGTCCATACTTGATATAATTGGAGTTTGATATAATTGATATAATTGGAATTGGAGATGGAACTTGGTTTAAACCATATTTGCTTTCTTAATCACAAAAACTGTCTGGTTTTAAAATTATTAGGAATATCCGTCCTGGATTGGATATTTTAAGTGATAATCAAATCCTAAAAGAGCACGTCTGCCTTTATATATCGCACAAGTTGGGTTACAAGACTATTTTTGTAGGAAAACGTTATGGCGTCTGTGAATCTTTATTTATTGAAATTTTTAGTAATGGTGGCTCTTTGACAGAGGTGGTGCGTTTGAAAACCTTAATGGTGATTAATATGTGATCGCTATGCTAATAGTGTTGTCGGACTTTAACTACAATCTTTTTGATACTGTACAATGTAATAAATTCTTAATTTCAAGATGTACACATAACTGTTGGCCAACTCACCTTCATTTGCGAACAAATTCAACATCGTTATAGACTATTTTATTGTAAGTCAACCTTCGATGGTGACATACAGTAGTCAACTTCAATACCCATTTTGTTCTTCGTACCGTAGTTTTATTGTTGTTTCTATTAACTTCTGTTCACAAGCACGAAATGATTGGATTGAATTCAAAAAATTTTTAGATCGTAGGGAGTGTGGAGAGAATATTTTTACTGTTGTTAATAATTCCTAATTGTGAAAAATATTTCGCGGATTAGGTGGTGTTGGTCGCGAAAATTCTGAACTTGATTATTCCGATATTAAGTCCATAACTAAAAATTGTTAAATAATCGTAATAAAAATCACCAAGGTGAATTTAATTTTGATAATTATAAATGAAATATGCTAGGTCGTGTTGTTCCAATTTAAAATAATGGTCATTATAATATTGATAATTTAAGACCAATAACCATTTTACATGCATTATCAAAAGTTGTCGAAAATGTAATAAAAACACAAATTTTATCTCATTGTGAAGATTTATCATGATTCGTCCGAATCAGTATGCCAAATCGCAAAACGACATCATTATTACTCTGTCTTTCTGGTATTAGGTAACAGCTAGATACTCATGAACATTGCAATATACTTTCTTTTGATCTTACGAAAGCGTTTGACCGGGTCAACCATAATATTCTTGTAGTAAAACTTCAGAAATTAAATTTTTCGAGATCTTCATGTAGGTTAGTCCCAGTTTGTTTCTTTTACTGGGTTAAATTTTTCGATAGTAACAGTTGCTTTACTTGGTCTTAATTTGTTTTTTACTTAACTTAATGATTGTATTACCCTTATAAACACCAATGTTTGCTAGTTTTATGTATTTAACGATGACATATTACTGTTGTATAGTGCTGGTTCCTTTCAAATTAGCTTTTATGAAATCTGTTTGAACTACCATTTGAATTCGATATCCAATTGGATGACTCTAATTGAAATTAATCCTACAAAGTCTAATGGCCTTTAATTCTAAGAACCGTAATATTTTTAATCATATCCCAGTCTAAATTTATATAGTCATATAAATTCTCTTTCTAATAAAATTTGTCTTACTTTAAGAAGATTATACTCAGAAGATTATACTCATGATTATTTAAATTTTCGTATCTTGTTTCATTTTTATAAAATCATTAAACAGCAACAACCAGACAAATAGTTTCCTACATTCAACAAGTAATATTCAAATTGATGTGCCTATCTTTCAATATATAATCACTTTTTTTATTTCAATTTTTTCTCAATATTCATATTGCTGGAGAACCAATTAAGACTTAAATACCTGTTAATTAATTATGCATAGCTTATTATCTACAGTACATAAATAATTATGTATTTATATATATATATATATTTCATACCTGGCTCATTAGACTGATTAATCTGAATACACTGCAGTACTTTGCATTATATTCCTGCGAATTGGTGATGAATTAATTCAAACCAATCTTCCGAACATATATTTTATTAAAGCGGGACTAGAAGATGTTTATAATTTGAGTCTATTAGTTTCAACAATTTTAAGCATATTCCACTTCATTTCTAGCTATTGTTAACGCGTTTAATAGGCTACCCGTATTATTATTAAAAGCCAATCGTTCATTATCTGCCAATAGTTTTGTTATATATTTTTCCCAAATCTGTTTTCTGCCCGCCAAATCAAATACAGCTTGATTATAACCCTGCTGAAGATCGAATAAGTGTGTATGTATAAATGAACCAATACAAAAATCACCACCCTGCCGGCGATCGAACTAATGCATAAGCAGTACAGAAAAGTACTAGTCAATTAAATTAATTTTTTAGTATGTTTTATTTGCTAAAATATTAAGAAGAGTTTATTAATCTATATTTTAAAAGTCAAGTTAGTGATAAATATCGGGTGTTTAAATATAATGTTTTAAAGATTTTAAAATAAATAAAAGTGTTCTCTAAAGATGCTGTAAAATCCAGCAAAACGCTGGATAAAGCCTAATTAAAATAAATTTCTAATAACAATGAAACTATATAAAACTTAAATATGTTGTGCCAATTAAATATGTTGTAGCAATATCAGGTTATTATGTTTACATAAAAATATTTGTTTTATAAAGGTGAAACGTCGATGGTATTATCAAAAGTAATTGTATTAAAATCTTAGGTCCATTTTTTCAAGGCTAACGTGACCTTGTATTAAAAATGCATAGTGTACACAATATCACTAAACTTTATTCGCTAAATCAAGTTAATGTAAGTTTCTATTAGTTTTCTTTCTTTAATTATACTCTGGCAAGTTCCCTTTTTTTCTTATGGAAGTTGAATTCATTGTATATATTTTGTAAGAATTGTATTTGTTTAAATTGCCGATTTAGTAGATAATTTTTTGCAGATAGTATTTATTTTCTTTATCTCCAAGTATGTATCATAATTGAGCTTTCTCTTGAGAGTACAATTAATTAATTTTTGTAGGGTTGTCGAATTACGTTTAAGAAAAATATCCGTTCTGTGAATAAAACACCCGAAAGACGTAGTGAGGGTCAAGATATCAAGGTAATATGTGTAAGAAACTATCATTTGTTAATCATATTGCAATATGACAAATATGCAATAGAAAAAGTTCATGAAATATTAAAAACAATAACCCATGGTAAAATTAAAGTTAAAATTAATAAAAATACAATTAATATTAGAATTTTGCAGCAATCCTTAAATTAGAGACAAATAGCTTTGTATTTCAAAACACCATGCGTAGGTAATTTTGGGGTTGGAAACCTTAATTGATACTAAAACATAAACACATATGCAAAAGATATATAGATAGATAGATAGTCAAACAAATTAAAATGCTATATTCGTGTCCAATATCACGTTGTATTCATTCTGCAATAATTATCCTATATTGACTGAGGCGTCAACAGCTTCTTTGACCATTCAAGCTTCATGTCTTCTCACTTTAGTTAGTTTCTAGCGGAAATTGAAATACTTAGTTTCTTAAGCAAGATTTATTTCGGAAAAGTGGGGTGCAAGCCCATTTCATTTTTTAGATTAGTGATAGGGCTGCTGTCTTATTGTCTCACACGTTTCATTCATGGGTCAGCAAAATTATATTAATCCTTTACCTACTTGCCTGAGACGTCAAGAACTTATATTTCCATTCGGGCTACATGACTTTCTCACTTTTGCTAGATTTCAGCTGAAGCTGGAGAGCCATTGCGCGGGTAAAACTTGGTCATTGCATCAACAGGAATTTTTTTGGTCACTCCCCAAATAACTGACGGTCAGATACTTTCCACAATAAGTGCACCTCTACGGAAGGTTCCATATCCCAAAAAATTACTATTGAAAGGAAAATGAAAAATGTTTAAAATATAACATAATATTATGATATAAATTTATTTTTAAGAAATAAAAATAAAGAATTTACCCAGAAAATACAAAAAAATCCTAAAGCTAAATATATATTCGAAAAATATAATGAGAATAAATAATATATTAATGTGAATAAATTTTTACAAATTGTAATTATATAAAATCAAATTGAATAGAAGTTATGTATCTAATAAATACATCTACATAAATTATAAGCAAGAATACAAAATAAAGAGCTGATTAATAAATGTTGTAGATGTACAAACAAACCACCACCTAACTAAAAATCATTGATTAAATCCAATATTATTTAAAATGATGGACATTCCTCTTTGCATAATAGTATTAAGATAACTTAAGAAAGTCTCTTACTTAGAATCTAATTCTCATTGATTATTAATATGCACAAAAATTGTGTAAATAAAAATTTATTCCTATCTTAGAATTCAAAACCGAAAAATTTGCTTTTGATCTTAAAATAATAATAATGCCATAATACTTTATATATATAATCATTTTCTATTAAAATATTAAGTACTTACGTTTACAATTATGGGAACTTATTAAAATGTGAACCATTTTTAAGGGGCATTGTTCACGAACGATGATTAGAAACATATGAGAGAAAATTATTTAAGACTGGAATTGAATGAAAATGGACAACATTTCGAAGGAAAAATATTTACGATAGGCGTGTACGAATTGAAGAACAAATAGAGAACAAACTCTCAGGGAATTGTTATCGCGAATTGGGCTCTATAATATCCAATCGAAAACTTTTGGATGATTCATGCAGCTGTGGTTTACAAAGAGACGACAGTTTTTAACAGTTAATAAGGTAATGATAAATTTAATCAAATGAATATCTCTAAATTTTTTCCAATTGTTATGCTTTGTAGTATGAATGTAAAATAAATCTGAGAATTGTTTAACAAAATCAGTTAGATAAATAATATTTTAATGAAAACATCGTAATGAAAACATTATTGCGAATAAAGCAATATCTATGACTAACGCAAACACATGTTTAAAAAACAAAAATCTACAAAAACAAAAAGTATTTTTTGACTGACAAAACTATGTTCTAGAACGTAAATCAAATTTCATTACTTACTATAAAATAAATAATATAAATAAAGTTTCTTTACTTACTATATTTATTAAGATGATAGCAGAATTTTAATTTTTTTGTTTCATAAAGTAAAAAAATGTGAAAAATAAAATAAATTTCAGACAAAGTTTTTACTTTTATCATAAAGTTTTTTTCTATAGTTTGGGGATAATGTATAGGAGGATTTATTTAAAAACATCATTTTTTATTTATGGCATCAAAATTAGTCTAATTGATTTGTTTGTTTTATAAACAATTTCAATTTTCTAAAACATTATTATAAATTAAAATCGTTAAAACTTAAAACGGCATTATTATATCGTAAATATACGTGTGGTTCTTTCTCGGAAGAACTAGATTGGTTTAAGGAGTACAAGCTATATCGGCAATTATGAAGAAAACATTTTTAACTAAATTGTTTATGGTTCCATTAATCCGAAGCTTTTTATAATAGATCTGAAGTTTTCAACATACGCATAGACCGCTTTAGACGACAATATTACAATATTAAAAAAATGAATTCTGAATTTACATTTGTCATAAGTCCTCTGAGAATGTTGCTATCAAATATTAGCACTTTTTCATAAAGGGTTAGATGAAGTTTTTTTTTTTATTGTACAATTTAAAAACCAAGCCCTTAGGAGCCATATATGGCTTACAAACTACTCATTTAAATATACTAAAAATAATTAAAATAATACTTAAATTAATTTTGATTTTAACAATTATAAAATTAACATAGAAATAACAAAACATCCAATGGTTTACAAGCTTTGGTATATTTATAAACTACAAAATTAAAATAAAACATTATATTTTGCTCAAGAAAATTTAATAATGATCCTATTCGACAAGATCCAAGGTTACTATTTGACATCCACTCTGAGATTTCCACCAAAATTACATTAATAACACGTTCCATTACATCTGTAAACTGACGTTCGCCATAAAAAAAAAGTTGAATATCGTCTGCGAAAGCAAAAATTTACAGGAAAATCCTTTCACAATTGACATCAAATCATTAACATATATTAAAAATAACAAAGGCCCAATAACTGATCCTTGAGGGATACCACTGGTCACTGTAGATAAGTCAGAAACAGAATCTTTAAAATTAACATATTGACGCATTTCCGTCAGATAGGAATAAATTAGTGTACAAGTTGATCGGGAAAATTTAAAGAAATCTCATTACTAATACGATCAAACCCCTTAGATAAATCCAGTGATATTAAAACACCTACATCATTTCTATCAAGAATTCTCCTAATCGAGTCTGTAAGACCTACTTATAATGAAGAAGTATTATAATCTCGCCTAAACCCCGATTGATACGGATTAATCAAACAATTATCATCCAAATAACCCAACATTTGTGATTTCATAGCATGTTCTACAATTTTTGATAAAACAGGAACTGTAGATATGGTTCTAAACTCATTAACTGTACCTGTGCAGGGCAGAATTCATCTGAATTGCTAGCACGATATGAGAAACCACAATCCAAAAGCCCAAATTAGCATTTAAAGGGTTAAATAAAACAACAGACAACAACCTTAAAGCCCCTATTTAGTTTATCTGCATTAAACTCACCATCATATTGTTTATGCCCAACTTCTCCATTAGATCTTATCAACTTTCACACCACTTTAGCATCAAGGTAACGAAATTGATTCAAATGAGCATGCTTTTAGCTTTGCGTATCACACTTTTTGCCTTATTTCAACTCCTACAATAAACCTTCCAATTTTCTTTCTTTCGCTCCCTAAGATATGCTCGAAAAGCAAAATTCCTAAGAGATAAATGAAATTTTATAATCGGTGCATTAAACCAATTGTCAGCAGCTAAACGAATTTTGAATCATTTTATAGGAACATGAAAATGTAAATTATCTAGGCAATTCGTTACACAATTCAGTTGATCATTAAAATCCGGACTTCCAAAAAGTGAATGAATCCGACTAGCAACACGTTCACCAAATACATCTCCAAGTAGCCATTGGTTTAATTTTGAGAAAATACAATCTCTAGTATAAACAGAGTTAAATTTAACTAACACCGAATTACCATCCATAATATGACAGAATTTTGAATATCGAAGATCTTTCCCCTTTGCAAACCATTGCTTACTATATTAGCCATATTAAGCCGTCTCTGTTATATCTCATTTTAAGTTTGAAGATTTTGTATTTTTTCTCTCAAAGGTTTATCTACTTGTTTGTCGACATTATAGCAACTCTGAACCTCATCTTCTAGATGGTTGATTTTGTTAGAAAACTCAATACGTACAGCATTCAATATTACATCAACATTCGCCTGGAAAAATTTAAAACCTCTCTGTGGTTGACTTTTTAGATCAGCTTTATATGCATTTTGTTGTATCTCTAAAGAGGACAAAAATTGCTGGATATATTGACGCAAATCCTCGCCTAAATCCGAAACGTTTATAGGAACATCATTTGGTGTCTGCAAGACTTCATCATAAAATGCATGATGGGCATGTAAATTTAAAATTCTTATGTCTAAACATAAAGGTATGCTATCATTAGTAATTTTTAAGCAGGTACTGTGAAAGAACATCCCACAAATACTGCATCCAAGACTATTCTGATTATCTTTCACATTCTTCTTACATTTGGGACATGTATAAACTTCTTTTAAAGTTGGCATTATAATTTATGATCTTGATGATTGCAATAACTTANAAACTTCTTTAAAAGTTGGCATTATAGTTTTACGATTGCAATAACTTACAACTCTGATAAATTTCAAGACAAAATGAGACTCCACCACACATTTGATTATACTTTACTTGTTGATATTTATAACAGCACTTAAAATTATTTTTTAATAACTATAAAAAAATTCAGCTTCTTCCAGAATGAAAACAAATTTTAGAATAAAACAAATTTTTGTTATTCCGTAATCCAAAAACGTAAGTGCAAATAGCGGATTTGTTTACATGTTTATTATTTTCTTAACTCTTTCTTTTAATCTTCTGCTGTTGTAATTTATTAGTTATTGATGCACAACTTTTTTTTAACAAAATTGTAATAATTAAAATTATTAATAACTACTATTAGACAATTTATTATAATAATTTTTTGGAGCAACAAAAAATTTTGTTTATCTTGACATGACAGTGCTAGCAATCAAATTTGTTGATTATCTCATGAAAACCCCTTAAAATGGACGTTATATATACCTTTTATTTAATTCTTCGAAAGAATATTCATTTTGTGACAGGTAACAAATTTGTAGTAAGAAAAAAAAATTGTCAAATAACAAAATTTACTTAAATTATATTATATTTTTTATTATTTATTTTATTTTATTTATTTTATTTTTTAAAATTTATTCTTAACAAATTTTAAACGTGCAGTCCGAGTAAAAGTCTTGTATACAATTTTTTATAAGCCGTTTTATATATTATCGATATATATGTATCACATAGAAGTTTTATTAGGTAATATTTCAAAATAAATAGTATTTCAAAGAATTGTAAGCAATGTATTGTGTAGTGCTTCAATTTATATATTTATTAAATTTCTTCAATAGCACCAGCTCAATCGTAGCATTTACACCCACAAAATCTCTTAGCAAAAAGCATTATGTTTGACATTAGTTTTAGTGTACAAATTTCATTATTTTTTTTATTTTGTATACTTACAATTTACAAAATTTTAAACCTTCTAAAATATTTTTATTGTTTATTGTGTGATAAACTGCAACCAAATTATTTTTTTTAATATTTATAATATATAGACTTCGTTTCATGAAATTGTGCTGAACAAATAATAATAATAATAGTAGAAGATATATAAAAAGAGATGTATTTTATGTATTTATAACACTTATGAAACTTTAAATAATTTAAGAACATGATAAAATAAGAAGAGGACATATATAATTCATTTTATTTTCTTTAGTATGTTAAATATTTAATAACCATATGACGACAATTCAAAAAATGTAGGTTTTAGTTTAATAAAAACTTTATTTTTCATTATTATAGCTGACGTGGTAAGCCAAAACAAATTTTATTTTAATTTTCCTTATTCTTTATCTAAAGAAATATTTTTAAAATGCTTTAATCGAATATGGGTTGTCTTGTTTATATTTATGATGACTTATATTTAAGTTTTAGCTGTTCTTTTAATTTTCTCATAAAATGATGCAAGACATTTCAGTTATCGTCACTGGTTTCGCCATTAATAACTTGATTGAAAAATGGATTAAGAGCTTTAACGGCAACACCTGCAATTAAATTATATACAAATAATAATTATATTGAAATCGTAAGAATATTTTTTTAATTAATTTTTATTCGTTCTATTCAAAAAACTATTAATTTTTTAAAAGAAATCATATACAATTGGTTTATAAATCGATAGTCACAATTCTTGGGAATACTCATTTTGAGTTTTTTAATGTTTTGCATAATTATTACCATAGATTTGTTTCATGACGATAAAATTTAGTCAACGTTTTTTCCATCACTGACGACAAAAAAAAATTTAATTTTCAAATCAAACTAAACCTTGATTTGAAAATTAATATATGAGATTAAAAATGACTTTAGGTTCAAGTTAAACTTTTCGTAAACTGGCTTTCATTGCAATATTTTAGACTATATATCAGAGATATGAATGCAAATACAACCCTTTAAAATTTATGAAAGATGAGTGTCGTTTTTGTAGAATTGAAAAAAACATGTTTAAAAATAAGTTGTTATTTAATAAAGTTTAATTATATCGAATTAATATTGGAATTAAAATAAGACATATTTAACCATATATTAAAATACATCCAGATATAACTTTAGATGCAGAATTGACAACTGTAGATAAGTACATTTTAGTACAAATATATAAAAGAATTGTATCTAGCGTTATCCCGATTTGTGCTTTATAATTAAGCTTATTTTAATTGCTCATA
>JXPX01059691.1:0-14871 GCA_001047195.1 Sarcophagidae sp. BV-2014
TTTTTTATATGTTAATCAAGAAAATGAGTGGTTATTTTGTTGTCTATTCCTTTGTTGATGACTGCTTCACTGAGACGAGATGAACGATATACCACGATAAAATGATGCCTGCATGTACGTACCTAAATACGAGCAGATATAAACCAAACCCAAGGCCATTAACTAGAAGTTTCTAAATTCGCCTTTGCACAGTAGCCTTTTAGAAAAGGTCAATCAACATACAACGCAATTTCGCGATGCATTTTCGAGACCAGAAATCAATATCATCAACATCATAAAATGGACCAACATTAAATCTACTATATAATTCTTCGCCGACCGTGTAATCGGACAAATTTCCAGCGATAAAAACAGTGGATGACAGCTGAAACGTAGAATTTAATTGCAGTCAAGGTTATATATTCAACACAGATCCTGCCTAGGAGGAATACTACGTATATTTTGGCCTCGAAAAATAACAATTGTCAAGTCTTCACCAAAACAAATCAACTGGAAGTTGCAACCGAAGCATGTAAATGTCAACGGATTGGGCACACCTTTCGTGGGAATGATAAGTGTGTATTAAAGCAAGATTAGGATGTTCAATAAAATCAGAAAGAATAAATAAGGTCTATTGCTCATAACCGCGACATTTATTTTCTTAAAGATTTGTTTATATAGTTAATTTTCAAATAGACTTAATGTGAATTTATATTAATTTGAAAATTATCGGAATCAATTTATAACCGCTGTCAAGTTAGTACACATCATCGAAGATTGAAGTCATTTTTGATTGAATCCCAAAAATGATATCTAAAAATTCTGCATATCAGAATTTAATATTTTACTAGACTTTACTCATCTGTGTCTCCACTACTTCTACGAAAAGATATTAACCATGGACATGTAGAAACACAACTTAAAAATAATTTATAGTTGCAGTATTGCGTTGGATTTTTGTATGTTAGTACACATAGGGAAGCAGTATAGTAGTTCCATCTCTTTTTCCTTCCACCTTAAAAATTTTATATTCTATACTAATTTATCATTCTTTTTCAAATATTTACGATGAGATAAAAAAATATCTATAACAAAAAGGCGTATTTTTGAACGTAACAAATTTCTTAATTTTACCCAAGCTAAAATAAAATCAATTTTGATCGTCCTTATAAAATCTAATTAACTCTGACTTATTTGAAGATGTCATTCCTTTATTGATGGAATCGTACACATTTTTATAATATATTCTATGTCAAATAAAGCAGTCATGTTGTAATTATTAAAGACAGGCGACAATAGTTATTGAGTCAGTAAGTTGGTTGATATATATTCCAAGTTAAAAACTCAAACAGGCGCCTCAACGGAATCAAACAACAATGCGCCGTTGAAATCATAGTTACAGCACTTCCGACAACACGTTTTGTATATGCATTCTACATCGGAGCGGTGAAAAGTTATTGCACTCCTATATTAATAATTTGTTAATTAAAATTTGATATATTTGACAAATTCAGATGTAACAGAAAACATTTTACGAGTCTGACATAAAGAGAAAAGGTAGCCGAATATTGTAGAATTGCAAATTAACTTGTGGCGTGGCGTGAAAAAATCGGACGAATGACGAACAGACGAAGCATAACAATGAAGAAGTAAAGATTTATAGTAATATTTGAAAAGTAAAACATCAGAAAAATAAGAGAAAAATATAAAAACAAATCTGCTTCCAGTTTACAGGAAAAATCTTCTTATTTTTCATGTGCATAAACGTAAATGATATTAAAGAAAGAAAGTTTGCAGTTAGAATACCGATCGCAATCGTTAAGTTAAGCGCTACGACCTCAGCCTAACGAGCTTTTTCGTAAATAAAAACAGAACGATACGAATGAATAAAATTAATGAAATAGATGCGGAAGAGTTGCAATATCAGAATTTCCGAGAGGAACAAGTTTTTACTTCATACTCCTCTGGGTGTAAAGTAAGAAAGAGGTCGAGTGTATTTTGGTTTACGCCTTTAACGTAATGACCCTTGGATTTTGTATGGCGCGAATGGCTAATCTAAGAAGAGTTGTGGATATTGAAATCCACCAACTACAATTTCGCTATATTTACTCTCCAGTATTGTTGATATGGAATCTGCCTTGAGCTTTTATACAAAAACCAACATTTTATACATACAACATTATAACAATAAAATTATTGCTGATGCTGGTACACAACATTATCGCGAATGTACATATCAAGTAACCGATGGAAAAACATCTAGCCAATGGAAATGAATGTGAGTATATTGCAAAAATCAATACTTAACTTCCGTCATATTTAAATACAAAATAATTAACTTATGTTCCAAGCAAATAAAAAGGACAAAGTGACGAATTTTGACAAATTTGAGTGTTGATCAGTGTTATAACTTCATCACCACAAAACCTAGTAACGATTCAACACTACACATTCTACATTACATATAATATTAAATATGGATATGAAAGCACTAATGACACTGTATTGAAAACATAAAATCTCAAAACAATGGTCATTTAAAAATTTTGGGTTTATTTTATCTGCCCCATTCAGAGAGAGGTGGATATGTAAAGGTATATATGAATGTATATAATTGTAATATATGTTTTTACTATCGATTAAAGTTACTATTTGGTGCTACTATTTTCGTATTTTTGGGTTTGTTTATATTTTCAGTTATTATTTATTTAGCTTGAAAAAAATTGTTTGACGGGGTTTTTGAGTGATTATTTTCTTTTTGGTTTATGTTTGTTTGATATTATATATGATTTAAACACGTTCATATTATAAATTTATTTTAAACCAATTAGTTATTTTACTTATTGTTAGCAATGATTTTAATTAATTAAATGGATAAAGTTACTGCATTTTATATTATAGATTTTTAAATATTTAATTTGATAAACAAAAAGCAGCCAATAAAGACACTTGATGGGATTATATTAAAATATTTATCAAGTCACAGATAATAAAAAAGAAAAAAGTGTGAATTGCGCTAGTAATTAAACGATCCCTTCTATAATAAAAAATTCATTGGATACGTCTAATTCAATTAATTATTGCAGTGCCATCTAAAAGAACAGCATTAACCACAGATACTATATTCAATTGAAAAGTGGAAAAAATGTTAATTCCTAAAGAATGGTTGATTTTCAAAAAAAATTTGTTTAAACTTCTGCTGCCTGCTGCTTCATTTGTTAATAATTATGTTTATAGAGTGAATATAGAACAAAGTGTTAGGTTTCTTGATATTAGACTTCATAAAACTGAAATCGATATAACTGTTGGTTTGTCGAATATCATATTGTTTTAATAACTGACACCTGGTAAGCTGGAAGATTAAGATATTGTGTAGTGCTTTTATAATATTTAGAAAGAATCGTGTCGATAGACCTGGAGATGAGGTATTGATAGCTGTAAGGATAGTTTACTATCTGACAAGATTTTCTCGGATATTTTCAATATTTGTTTAATATGAAATTTGAATTAAACTTGGTCTTTATTTATTACTTGTTATTACATTCAACCGAATTTCAGAGGAATAAAGTTTTTATTTTAATGTCATGAGTTAACAAATTTTGACAATAGTAACAGTTGGATTGCTCCTTGGCAAAATTTTACGATGTTATGAATTACTTTTTTAATATGATATCGATTCATACATCAACAAGTCATCTTTGGGTTGAAGTGTTCTTTGCTAAAAAAAATTAAAGACTAAACTTAATAAGAAGTATAAGAAATATCTCGTTTCTAGAAGCTCATAAAATATTGAACCTCGCTGGGCTTATAGACTTTTTTAGTAATTTAGAAACCACAGATTTAAAACTGATGGCATGATTGAATGATGTATAATTCACATGTCATGATCCTAATTCTTATGCTTATTTGAATTACGATCCTGTAACTAATGTTTATAAATATAAAAAAATTCTGATGACGTATTGAAACCATGTGGATTTATACTATTAATTTCTGAGCGTTATCATGGCATAAAATTTTAGTTAGACAATTTTTTCCCAACCCCATGCGTTGTAAAAATTAGCAGCTACTCGGACATACAAAGAAAATGGTTCAAAAATTGAGAATTTTGTGAGAATCGTAACATACCGCCTCATTCTCCTGCTGCATGTACGCAAACTTTCTTTGTTAACTATTTTGAATAACACCCCTCCTCCTCTAAAGAATGTAAAACATTTAAACAACAAAAATTAATAAAATGTTCTTTTAAGACCGAAAAAGATATGTATAAACACAGATTTTAACAAAACCTTGAATCCAGTAATACTCCAAAATTACAAAAACAAAAATATTAAATAACCAACTAAATAAACTAAAATTCCATGCATTTAATTTTAGAATTGGAGTGAAGACAATATACAGCATTGGAATTCGAATGGAGAACAATATGCAACAGACACTACGGGTCATGAGGTAATATTTCTTGTAAAGTGCAAGTTCTAAAGATTTAATTGATTTTTTGTATTTATTGATGTGTTAGGGTTTAAATCAAAAAACCATACTTCTTTGTTCAGTTTATTGGTTTTACTGAATCGGGACTTTATTACCCACTTAGAGTTTGTCATTATTCAAAAAATTGTATTCACTTTACTTTTTAAGACTCTCTTGGCAGTATTAATACTCATTATAACGGCTAACGGTTCCCCATTTTATCGTAACTTCCTACATTATCTTGTATTATACATATTTTGGCGACATATGCTCCAGTGGGAGTTAGAGGGTCAAATATAAGGTACAAGTATTATATAATAAAATATGTAGACTTATCTTAAAAGCACACGAAAGATAAGTCTGTCTTTATTTTTTTCAAAGCGGAAAGAAAAGAAAATAGACCAAAGTTCAATTTAAAAATTTCTGTCGAATGCAGTTTATTGTTTTTATTGTTTAATCACAACAACCAACATCATCGATCACAAACTAGATCAGTCCATCAACAAACGTTACAATATATATATATATATATAAAAGGAACAAATTAGTAAAAAAAAATATAGTGTTGATTTATGCTTTTTGTTTTTATTGCCATTCTTTCATTGTTTAAACACACATACACACTCTTCTGTCCGTTCTAGTCGCCACAATTTAAGGATATTCGTATTAAAAGATCTTCGTGACGAAGAGCTCTTATTTTAGTCTTGAAATTCGAGAAAAAGGACTAAGCTCTTTATTGCAGAGTATCAAACAATCGCACCGAAATTGCTTAAGACAATTAGACAATTCGGATTTGACGGCTTCTTTCCGATCTGAATGCTGCTTCCTCGAAATACGAGGCCATTTTCTATCAAAATTGTACAATCAATGAAAAAGTATATACTCTAGGGGCAATCCCTAAAGCTACGGCAAAAACACTCAGTATTTTCCGACGGTTTCGATGAATTTTATATTATTACAAGCTTATCGCGTTATACCCCTGTCTTCGACAACCAAGTTACTACGTGACTTATTTTTCGGAACAACACGAGGCACAATCCTATCGTGAGTCTTTTTGTGTTTCTTGGAAAAACAAGTGGAGTTACTCGTGATCTCATTTCAAGTATGTCGTTTACAAATCGAAGTTTTGACATTGCATTTTTATTTTAATGTGAATCCAATCGTGAAAAAATAATGTAGCGAAAATGATAAAGCCGATAATACGGCTTGAAACATCGGATGGGACTATTTACTTTCAGTTTTCACTGAAAACGATTTGCATACATGTTTAACCGCATACAACGAAGTCAATAACCTTCTACTCCATAGATTCGACCGAAATTTTCATACAAACTTAAATTTTTTCTAATGCCTAGGAAAATGTATACGCGTAGTTACATTCGCATTAAAACCCCAAGAATAAAATACATACTCATTTGTTATTTTGTAAAATAAAAATGGCCTCTATAAGGTCAATTTGAATTCCTCGACTTATCGTTATCCTCGTTATCGCCTCTTAGCTAATAAAAACTGTGCTTAGGGAAATCAATATTCGGTTCTAATGCATTCATCATGGTTGAAAAAATCATTGTTTTTGGATCATCTTTAAAGCAACCAGTTATGCATAGTTCCTGAAAACGTTGGCCGACACAATTAAAAGCATGATTGATTAGAGTAAAACTATGCTAATTTAGGTAGTCATAGTATTTATCCATCAAAGCTTGCTAATAATTCACTTTGGTGACAGGGACCTACGTGGCTACGTAAGAAAAATGTTAAGGGAATATTGCAGACCATTTGAGCTGGACACTAACCTTGAGAGTAATGTATATAAGGGTTTTTTATACATTTTCTAAGAACACGAACGTTAAGAATGAAAGAGTCGATATGAAATATTACTCCCGCCTTTTTTTACCCTCCGTCACAATTTGTTAGACGGTATATATAATAATCGGAGACCAATTTATATATATTCATTGATTTATTTCAAGAAACTTAATTTTTAAATCTTAAAATAAGGTATTTGGTTATGAGTTGCACTAGTGGTTATGAATAAATATAACCAAGGGGTTTTCATTATAAAAATAAAATAACATTTATGCATATCTGATACTTTAGAGGGTGGTGCAAGTGTTAGAAACGCGTCTTATAACCAGAGGGGTAATATTTTTTTATTTTTGTTTATTATATTATATATCTTAGAAAATATCGTCAACATTTAAGATCTCAGATTGTAATGAATGAATATATATTAATAATAACAATACTTATTGTTTAATACAACAAATAATACATTTTTTATGTATATGTGAAGAGTTATATTGTTTTCAGTGATATTATACTTGTAATTAGCTAAGACGTTAATCGTAACATTGGTGGCCGAGTATTCTAAGCGGTTGCGGTTTACAGCATACAGAACAATGGTTCGAGTCGTCACTAATATAAAATATTTTTATTTATTTTAAACAAATTTTTTTTGTTGAATAATATTATCGTTCTTATTAATACACTGTGTTTTTAATTCATATGGATATCATGGATTTAATAATATATACAAATTACAAATAATTTTCGTTTTCGCGACATAGTGAAACTTTTCGAAGAAAAAATGCCTAATATTAATTTTTATTGTTTAAAAATATTTATAAATTTTTTCACTGAATTAGTTTAATTATTTTTTTTTTGTTCATTTTGCAAAAATGTGTTAAAAGAAGTCAAACAAACTAAAATACATTTGACACCCCAAATTTATTTGATTCATTTGTTAAGAATTTATAGAAACGGAATTTAAATATTTTATATATTAAATTTGTTAAGGAATTATTAAGTGATGTGGTCTAAGCGGCATTTACTGTTTTTTTATGCAGTTTGGTAGTTTGCGGTAGTGCGCAAATTCATTTAAAAACGATAAATTGCGATGTTACGAATATTCACTTAAAACCTACGAATTGTAAATACGAATTGTAAATTGTAAATACGGAATAAACAACAGACCGCCTGTCTGTTGTTTATTCCTGGATCCCTTAATTTTAAAATTTTTTTCATACTTTTGCAGTTATGAGGTACTTTTTTAATTTATGGTAGAAATCATGCATAATTTAAAATTTTGAACAATATCAAAACTAAAATGAATTTTTATTTACCGTTGCTTAAATCTTTTGTGAAACAAAAATATTCCGAAGATTCGTTTGAAATTAAAACAATATTGATTTTTTAGAAACTAGACGAACTACATTTTCTAACTTAACGAACTACTCTTGATAGGTGGTTTTCAGCTACAGGCGTTGGTTTTTCAGGTCGAGCTTGTAAGATCTCTAAAGGGTATATTATGAAAGTCTGAATTATAAACATTAACCTTCTGAGCTGTTTTTCAAAGATTTGCATCTCGACTAACTTTCAAGTATACGTAGACGTTTGAACGGCGAATGAAAACATCTCAAAATTGTAAAGGTCGCAGAAAGAAATAGGTATCTATAAAGGCCATCCGAAATATAAGCATGCCATTCAAATATGTTGTCACGATTCTAGCAAAATTGCATTCCTCAAGACTTCTTGACAGACTGTTTCAGAATCACTAAAAACCAGTTTGATGGATTTCATTTTCATACTTTCATTTTAGGACCAGGGGTTGGGACTAAATTATGAAAAAAAATTGAGCCCAGATCTTCCAGTTGCCCATTTACTCATGTTGGGTGGATTCTAGACAATCACTTTTGTGAGTGATTTCATCACTCAAGCTAATCTGGTCAGGCCAATTTCGTTGGTCAGATATTCTCTACCTATTAAAAAATTTGTTTCAGGGTGATTTAAAGCTCACTTTAATTTTAATTTAAAGTCCAATTAAATTTAAGTTTATTTTAAAGATTTCTGATCGCTTCTTAAGTACTGATTGCAACACACCTCAGTATTGCAAGTTTGCCGGCTATGTTTAATCCAATAATTATACTTTTTGATTTAATTATTTGTTTTTTTTTTCAATTTGTTAAACATTGTATTTATTCCATATTGCTATTTAGACTATTTGAATTCCAAAGATAAATACTTGAAGTTTCTCATTTTACCATATTGGGTAGATTTTAGGCTATCACAAGCTAGTCTGGTCAGCACAGTTTTATATAAATAAATTTCAGTTTCAGGGATAGTTAGAGCTAACTTTAATTTTTAATTTAAAGTATAATTCAATTTAAGTCTGTTAAAAGATTTCTTAAGTACTAATTCCAACAAACCTCTTAAAAAATTTAAGTTTCAGGGATCGTTAAAGCTCACTTTAATTTTATTTTTTATTTATGTTTTAAAAATTTCTAATCGCGTCAGGGATAGTTAAAGCTAACTTTAATTTTTAATCAAAGTCCAATTGAATTATGTCTATTTTGAAGATTTCTGAACGCTTCTTAATTAATAGAATTAATTCCTAATGTGTTTAATCGAAAAATAATAATTTTTGTTTGAATTAATTATTTTTTTTTTCAACTAAGACAATTTGAATTCCAAAAAAAAAGAATTAAATCATGTTGCCTGTTCACTTATTTTTGAGTTTTTTCATATAAGATAATTAATAAGCTGTTCCACCATGTCTTCGATGTCTTGCAAATGAGTATTTGAATGTTGAACATTGGGTAAATTCTGAATTTGATGTCGAATTATTTATTGTGATAGTATAACAATTTGAATTAGCACCTTTTGTGGAATAGTTGTTTTATTACTGTATTATTATTAGTTTTTATTGCTTGGGAATTTCCAATATTTAGACTAAAAATATTTTCAGTTTTTACGTGATATTTTAATGTTTGAATAATTATACTGTGTTAAACTTCACTAATTGTGAATATGTTTTCGCCACATAGAGCACGTTTAATTTAACGCTCCTTTAGTTTATTAGGCATTGGCTTAAGGAAAAGTACCAGCAATGTTTTAATTAATTCATCGATTTGGAACTTATTGAATTAGAACGTAAACAAAATAATTAAGCAGTTTATGAGTAATGCGATTTATCAATTTCTGATAATGCGAGTCGATTTAAGACATATTATGTTACGTTGACGAAATTATTCAATTTATAATTGTTAAAAAATATTTCTTAAATTTATTCGGTTAGGCAATTAGAGATTCATTTAAAAAATTAGCATAGAATGTGATTTGCATATCATTCTTAGACAGCCGACCTTTACGAATGTTTTGGAAAAATAAATAAACTTTCATTCAACATATTAATAGATAAGCAAAGTATACATGGACGAGTTTTTGGCAGAAAATTTTTCTCAAAATAGGTCTAAACAAACAAATGCAACTACGGACGGTCGTTTATCAATGAAACTAAATGCATTTAGTAATATCGTTATATAACAAAACTTGAACCGGTAGGATATTCTTGAGTAATTAAGCATAAACAAACCTCAGAGATTGGAACACGCTTATTAACGCAAATTAAAAACCCTATAACTCGCGATTAGCTGCGAAAACCGCATATTATAGAGCTTTCGTGGCAATTGGTTTGCAAAAATACTAAGCGATGTAAACTGTCATAACTAGAAACACGTGAAAAGGGATAAAAACCGAACCACGGTGTCTTGCAACAATACCCATGGAGAGAACGTTAAGGTAAGATATACATATCTAGTTGTGGTCTGATCTAAAATAGAAGTTTTAGCTCAAAACAAAATAAAAACTCTTGACGAATATCAATGGTCGGAATGAATTTTAATCCTTTGTTCGAGTATTAAAAGTAAAGAGCATTGGATTTCTTTATAACGACTTACTACGACAATTCTTTGGAACATCTTCATTCATCACAGATAAGAAAATCCGACTAGTAAAATCTTGATTTATATATAAAATTTCTACAAGGAGAACAAAAAACCATTGTTTCAAATGGGACGAGTGCTTTAACTCTATTCTATTTATACAATGCAAGAGTAATCTGCTCAATGTTATTCTTTAAATAAACGTCATCCGGATAAAATTCAATAAATGTTCTATATTTGTAACAAGTTATTAAGTATACAAATAGATACATCAGCATTTATTTACATTTACATTTTTTATCTCTTAAATTTAGTCCGTAAATGAATATGTTCTAAATGACTATACTATTAAAACACTCTGCCAACTGTGTTTTCAAAATCATCCTCTCAGAATTGTTAAGCAGTTAGCTAAACAAACAGTATACAATTATTCACCAAGCACAGTCCAGCACTGTATACATAAACACAATTTTTAAGGGAAAAACATATAAGTTATTACATCCCATCACACCGCATTTACTATCTCTGATCATTAAAACCTGGCAAGCTGAGTATTCTCCCGATGAATGGAAAGATGGAATCATCGTCGAAATCATCAAAAAGATTAAGCTGGCAGGGTATATATATAAAATTAACTCGAATTAAGGAGCATTTGAAACAAACTATTAGCTCAAGCCAAGTCGGATTCAATTAATCGTGAATGCTTTTCCTCAGCTCTATGAAGTCGAAATATCCCTCAAGAAATAATACCTCGGTTAAAAATGTGTGGAAATCTAGTTTATTTGTGAAATTCTTTCATTTATAGAAGAAAAAAAATAAGTTGGAAGTCACGTTCGCTTCATATTTCATCAGCCTTGTTAGATTTGAAGTCATATGAAGTGAATAAGAGATCATGTTAAGAAAATAAAGCTGCATATATATGCTCAAACAGAAACTTTGAAATAAATTCGATTAATAACCAATTAGAATTTGTACTATAATGAGTAGAAGTTGTTTTATTAACAACATCAATATATTTCGATTCATTTGAAAAAGTAACATCTACCAACAGTTTGCTGTTAAAATTGCTATTTATTAAAATATTTTCCATCCCATAACAATTTTAGCTAACTTCTAAAAAAATACAATTTGTTATTTTTTTTAGTCTGTAAACATTCGCAAGCAAAAATTTTCATTTACATTGAATAGGTCAACAAAAATAAATTCAACTTGGTCGCCATCATTCAATTTTATTTTAAATTTACATCTTAAAATATTGTTTTCAATATATTTGCTTTCTAGCAGCCCTTAAAATCTTACATCCATGCAGTTTATAACAATTATCCTGATACTCTTAAAAAAATATAGATTTATATCTCTCAAGTCGATATTTTTAATAATATTCAAGCAACTTTCTTCGTTGGCAAATAGGAAAATTGTTTTATTATTGTTCAATTATACTTACTTTCATTCACAACTTTTTCTTCGTATATAACATAATTAAAAAAAAATTAAAACAGATTTCCCGTGAATCGATCCCGAAACCTCAAATTCATGCCATTCATTTCAGAATTGTAAAATTACTAATTGGAAATACAAAAATTATTTATTAAAAATAAATACTAGTAATAAAACATATTTCACACATCTCTAATGAATTTTAAATTTATTTTCGACAATAAGTTGGTATTTAATGGTTTTATTAGCCACTTAATGATGTTTTTCTATATATATTTTATATATATTTTGGGTGAACTCCATCACAACTTGTCGCATTAGACGCTGTGGAAACTTTTATAAACTTCAGGTTCAGTGAAACAGGTGAAATCAAATAAGTTCAGATCGTTTTTACTACTTTGATTATTGATATGATCAACGTCGGCTTTAGATGCTGCCAAGTTGGTAAATTAATTCATCAAAATTTATATCAACTGAGCTATTCTTTATTTTGTTCATTTCCCTAATATTGCGGATTTCAGTCCACTACGCTTTACTGTCTAAGCAGCTTTCAAATTTTGTCCCGTATTGAGCTGACTCGTCAATTTTAAAAGTTGTGTTGGCTCTTTTGTTAACTGTACGAATCTGCCAATAGTTCAGGGGTTTCAAATCTCTTTCATCTTCAACAAGCTATTACGTTGTTTAATTAAACTCTTGATTGTAGGAGTACACTTAGGATTAGTTCAAGTTGTTTTTCTTTAAGTTTTCTTGGGCACAAATTCTTCGAATAGTTGTGCAATATTCCCCTGAATTTATAGATGACATATAATATTTGGAATCCCAGTTAATTTGTGAAATTCTAGAGAAAAAAATTAATAAGTTTGAATCATATTAAGTGAATAGTAGATTATGTTTAGTGAAAGCTACAATATATGCAAACTACAGAATTTTTGAAGTACAATCGATGAAAAAACCAAGCAAAGAATAAGAATTTGTACTATAATCAGTAGGAGTTGTTTTATTAACAACATCAAGGGCAATAAATTTCGATCTATTTAAAATCGTAGAATGTACCAAATGTTGCTCTGTAGACATCCAAAAACAATAATTTTTCATTTGCATTGAATAGTTCTACAAAAATAAATTCAACTTGGAGGCCATTAAATTTACATCTTAAAATATTGTTTCAATATATGGCAACAACAACGGCTTTTCTGTTCTTTTACATTTTTTAGCTTTCTAGCAACCCTTAAGATCTTATATCCATATTTCAGATAAACTGATATAGTAAATATTCGAAGATTAAAAAATTTAATGAAATTCTTCGATTTTAAAGTTTTGACGTGTGCATTAATATGAATAACGTTTAAGAAATTTTTAAGTTTAACAAATATACGAATCATATTATACATGTTGAATTTGGCATTCACTCTCATATTATTTGAATTGTTACCATATAATATTAATATGAATGCAATGCAAGCAATTGCAAATTAAAACTTAATATGGAATTAATATTATTAACATATAGAATTAATATAATTCAATGCTTTATGCATTGAACAAACTGAAGCTAATTTTTCAAATTTTCACAATTTAATCGCTTCAAATAAAAATTTATCTTTTCTTATTCACCTAGAACTTGACATTAATTTCTCTCTGGATTATGGACATTATTTTCGGTACTCATTGTGTTGATGTTGAATTATCCATAAATGATGCACTTTGTTGTTGTTTTATATTAGCTCTCCTACTTTGTATATTGCACAACTAATAAAAGTAAAAAGTGTTTTTTATATTGTTTTCATCTTATTTATTCGCGTGTACTTAAATCTCGATGCACAATGTCGATTTTATGTTGAAATTGAATAAAGTAAATAAATTAAGTTTATTCGATTAAAAAATATTATTTTTAGTTATTTTAATATATATTTAATATAATAAAAAGTGAAACATAAATAAAACATGTCCAACTCTGTTGAGTTTTATATAAGTACACTAAGAAATTATGTGGAAAAATATAAATTTGTTATAAAAGATATAACTCAGACGATTTTTTCTGAATATATTAAATCAAGAAGGAACTTCTTTCATAAAAGAAATGAACAAATTACTAAAAACAGAAAATCGTTTTTAACTATACTCCTGAAGCTCTTAGGTACAAGTTTCTATATTAAAAACTTAGATAGACAGTACAATATTTTAAATATTTAATAATACAAAAATATTTTAATTAATTCAGCAAAATTTTTAATATTTCTAATTTGTGGAATTCAGGCTTTTTAACGAAAACGAAACAATTTAATATATAAACTTATATAAATTTTTTAAAATTCAAAGTTTTTAATAATTACTTATATATATTTTTTAAAATTAAAAGTATTATATGCAATGAAATACAGGCTTAATCCATTAACAAAACAATCTTACACATATTTAAAATAATCAATGAAGTTAACGCTATCATGATCGAAACCTGCTTAAACTAACAAAAGTTTTAATATTTCCTTTTAAATTATTTAAGTTATTTAAATATTTGTTTTATGATTAAAGTTTTAAATATTTTATTAAAAATTTTTATATTGAAATTCAGCACTTATATTTAAAACCTGAAAAGTCATTAATAATTTGTAATTTAAAATTGTTATGAAATATCTAAAATTATTGTTCTAATATTATATTAATGCAATAACTTTTGTTACACTAAATATTTTTTCTAAAAACAAAATCAAATAATAATACAAATAATGAAATAATTTATTTTTTAAGTTTAAGCTTTCTATCTGGAATTTAGCATTACTATTGGTTTAAAACTTTGGCGCCCACAATCTGAAATTGCACCACACTCGCTATTTAACTGGTGAAATTTTTTAGATAATTTCTTTAAAAACATAAGTGATGTCTTTAATGTTAGATATCATAATGATACAACAATCACAATTTCTGTTGGTAAATAGGCTAAAAGTATGAAATTTAAAATTTAAATGGGGTAATTATGACTTCTAAATTCATATACATTTTTATTTAAATGCTATGCAATATCTCAACGATAATAATATATTTGGATGCAAAGCTTACGTTTCTATATGTTAAAAGTTAATTTAACTAGAAAACTAAATTCATGGCTTACTGTCTTATTATTGCGGTAGCAATTTGTTTGATATTGATATTATATGTTACTCCATGTATATGTAGATATCTGAAAGTTGATTTATATGTCTGTTGTATGTACTCCACATGGTTTTTCTTATTAGAATTTAATAATAAAGGGGCATTAAGTGTTATT
>JXPX01061630.1:7048-19211 GCA_001047195.1 Sarcophagidae sp. BV-2014
GGTTAAGGTTAGCAGAGGTGCCTTTATTATTATTGCCAGTGATTGGCAATCCAAATTAATTTGATGTTGAGGTATTTTCTTATAATAATATTGCGAATTTTTTTTAAATTGGTGTAAGGATATATTGATGCTCACGATGCGTGAGGGACCATTGAAGAAAATTTTTGGATTTCTAGAGGAAAAATGATTGCCTCGGCATAAAGCTGAAAAATTGGTGTCGAGTGATATGCTCCAAGTAAAAATTTGATAGTTTAGTTAATATGCTTAATTGTTTGCACATGTAGAGATTTGAAGTGCAACCATAGATAGGTAGTCCGTAATTAATTTTAGTGCTTCGGTGATTTAAATTAGGGTAAAGGTATTACAGTTGAACAATGACTGGCGACACGTTTGATAACATTAAGTTGTAGCTGTATATGATCATTCCATTTGTACCTGTTGTTGATTTAAGGCGTAGTATTCTGAGGTTTGTGACTGCAGTGAGTATTTTTTGTTTGCGGATCTTCATACAATTTCTAATATAATTTATTACTTCTAGACCGAATTTCCGGGCTATTAGTTGGTCTATAATTGTTTAAAGTCCAATTCTGTCGAAAGCGTTTTGAAATCTAGCGACACTATAGTTGAGTGCTTTCGAAGGGAGAGTAAGTTTGCAAATTCGTGATCTACATATAATAGACTGTTTATATAATTTTCCCTTTTGTAAAGCCGAATTGTTTATTATCTATTAATTTATGGGCTGTTTTAAAACACCATAATCTATTTGCAACGATTTTATCTAACACTTTAGATTGACAAGGGTTTAGTGATATAAGACGGTTAAGCACGTTTTATCGTTACCTTTTTTGTATATTGGAATAGTAATGCTGATTTTTAACTACTAAAGGATGTATGAATACCATATTTGATTGAATAGCTGCAGTATCCGTTGTTTTATTGTAAAAGTAAGTTGTTTTATCATTGAGAATGATATCCATCCATCCCAGGTGTTCGGCCTTTATATAATTTAAATTTAATAAAATCGGTTTCAATTTAACTTGCCTCCACTGGTTCGGTTACTAGTAGGTTTGAAAGTAAATTATTCTTTTTTGTTTGAAATTAGCAGCCAAAGTTACAGTAGGAATAATTTTTCGACCAAGATTTTTCAAGCTCAGAGTCTATTTTACTTTTAACACTTAAAAATTCTTCCGGATTATTTAGTTGATAGCTCGTCAAGGACCGTACATTCGATCATATGTTTGCTACTCAAGATGAAGGATTTATGGTGGAGGTAAAATAAATTAATGCTTCTTTTTTAGCTTTTTCTGTCGACTTTTCAATACAGCGTTGTTTTGTGTGTAGCTGACTAAATTTACAGTGGTCATATTTCGTTTGAGTATACTCTTAATATGTTGTTACTGGAAGAGTAATGGGAATCGACATGTTGGCGGTATCGTGAATTATTTTTCAGATATTTACATTCTTTGTTGATATTTCCACTTTTTGGTTATTGAAGATCAAAGGACATGTATTCCTTTTATAAAAAGTTCAGTTGGCTATTTGGGTCGAATAGTTGATTGGGATTGATCTGATTGATGAAATAGTAATATAATTTAATTTTCCATTTAGTATGTATGAAGGAACAGTTGAGTCAATATGTGAAGAGGTAGAATGAGTGCTAAATAGAATTGGCTATGAGTCATTTAGTAATACAAGATCATTATTATTAATATAATTTGGTAATATTTTGCTTCTTCTGTTGTCTGATTGGGAGCTCCTGCTATGATGCCAACTATTGACATCTCCTGTTATCGAAATGGATTGGCAAATATTTTTAAATACATTACAAAGTATTCATTTGGAGATATACAAAATGATTTTAAGTTTAAGTTTTGAGTGGATGTTGTACGTGTTTAGCCAATATATATTTTAATTTACAGGAATGCGAATATTTGTTATATTGTGTATATGTGTTTCTTGTAATGAGATTAATTTTGGGAAATGTTGTTTAATCAGTAATTAAAGATCATAATAGTAATTGATATAGCCATTAATATTCTATTGAAGTTTATTTAATGCCATAATAAGAAAACCATAAAAGGGAAAGACAAAATTTATTTTGAACTTTATTATATTTTGTGTTAAGGCTTTACTCAATTTTAGTACGTTTGCTGACATTAACAGTGGCTTTTCGTACATGTCTTCTAGTTCGTTTAGATGTATTTCGGGGTAAAATTTTTAGAGGAGATTTACCGTCGGTGTTATTGTTTTGTGATGATGTACTGTCAGACAGTTCTACATCTAATATTACTTCTGAATATTTAATTATTGCACGTGTTTTACTATTTGGAGAAGGCACATTATCATTATAACGATTAACAGAAGAAGAGTTAGTATTGTTAAGAGATATTGTGATATTTATTGTTGACTGTTGTCGGGTTGAAATAGATTTAAATTTGTTGGCGTGTCTTGTTATTGGTGAGTATGATATAGGAGCAAAGTGTTGGCGATCATTGTATTTCTTTATTATGGTTTTACTGTTTGTATGCTCTAATGTGGTTGCCTGAATTTCTTTCTCTCTTAAAAATGTCAGACATGATTTAGCATAAGTAGAATGGTTTTTGTTTACTTCGTTGTTTTCTTTCTTTTATCTCATCGTTAAGTTGGTAAAGAGCAATTACAACATATTTTAATGTTTTTACAAAACTTAGATAAATGTCCATAACCAATGCAGTTTTTGCATTTCAAAGGGAGAGGTATAGTCTTATATTAATTCTTTCGTAGCTGATGCATAATTCTACGCGCTGGGATGTAGAGGCAAATAAAAGAATTAATTAACCGGTTTCTTGTAGGTCGTTGTCTATTTTTTTTTAAAGATTTTGCCAACATTGACATTTTTATAATAAAACATTTTTATAATAGCAAATATAAAATCGTAAATTCATATTGATTTGAGTTTTAGAATTACACTCCTGAGAAAGGTTGTTGACAGCAACGTTGGGTGAAAACTTTTCTAATTAATTGATTTATATTTAAATTTAATAGCACAAACCATAAATATAATATACAATTTTAATATAACAACTATTTTTCAGAATGCAAAATATTAAAAAAGAATTATGAATTAAATCCAATTTTTCTTGAACTTAAAACATATTTTTTGGTGTTGACAGTTAAATTTAAGCAAAACTTGATCAATTTGCAATATATGAACAATAGCAACCCTATACAAATATATATGACCTATTTTTTTGATGAAAAAATAAAAACATTCAATACATAATATATTTTTGGTACACAGAATGATTGTTTTAATTCGTAGTAATTCACTTGAAGCTTCCTCTCGGAAAAAGAGATTGTTATTAAAAAATTTGAATTTATAACAAATATCAACCTTACAAAATTGTTATATATGTATGGAAGATTTCGAGTTTCGTAAAATAGTCATTAGCCAAAGGCACTTTTTTCATCAGAACAATCTGAAACTTACATGTCGCATTCATACATTGCCCAATTTTCGTTTAAATGCTTACAAAATTTTTATTGAGTAATAAGAATATTTAGTCAATTCTATATTAATTTTTAATTAAAATTTTTTAAGATTCAAAATATTATATCTTCTAAGTACTACTTTTTGCCGTGTATTCTTGAAAATTGTTTTTGTGAAATGCAATCAAACTTGTATCCCATAGAAAACTCTTTGGCATATTCCTAGCTTATATACCAAATTACATTGAACTTGTCTTCTAAATCAGTACTGAATAACAATATGATTCTAAGCGACATCAAAACTGTTAAGGTCAAGGTTAATTGATTTTTAAATATTAAAATTTCATCCTTTATAATCAGTGAGCATGAATTAAAAAATAACTGAGTATTGACTTAATTTTATTTCAATAAAAATGTGTTAAAATATATGTATTCTTTATTTCAAAACCTTGCAGTAATAAAGATAAAACAATTAAAAGAGAATTTCATTAATTAAAGTTTTTATTTTTGATGAATTGTAAAATATCGATAGATTCAGATGTGATTAGTCTTACTTCAGTATATAATATAATATAATATAATAAAAGCTTGTAAATAAAAAAAATATATATTTGTTTTATAGTCGTGAACGAGATAAAACTGTTTTACAAAATAGCCCGTACAAATCTTATTTATAATTCCCAACGTAAAATAAGTAATTATTACGCAATATTTTTTAATGAATTATCATATTAATAACTAAAATTCTAAATTTTTATTATTATTCAAAAAAGTAGTTTTATTCAATATTGAGCTTAAAAAGAAAAAAGTCGAATTGGATTAAATTATCATAAGTGTATAATTTCATGAAAATATATCCTTATGTAAAACCATTATCTCTAAAAGAATGGAATATTAGCATAATTATTGGTGGTGGCAGATGTTATAAATAGAATAGATTATATTGCTGTTTATTTTGTTAATGAAAAGCATTCTTTTACAGTATTCGTAGATGTAGAAATTCGTCATGGTTATCAAATTTACCACGTTTTTGCAGTTCGTCTCTGGTTATATGGCCCGGTATTGTAGAGCTAGCAGGTGTTGGAGGTAGAGGTAAATGAGCAGTTGTTGCGTTGCCTGGATACCACGCCCAACCCCCAGACTGTCCATTGAACATTCGTAACTTCTCATATACGGCTTCACTTTGCTGTTGAGCTTGTTGTTCTTTTTGTGATGCCAAGTTTCTCAAGACACGGTTAATTGATGAGACCTAAAATTTTTTTATAGTGCTATTAAGTTTCTATTACAGAATCGAAAATATTTATTTGTACTTGTAGTATTTCAAAGTTATAACCCTATTAAACTTAAGATTCTTTAAGCAATGTATAGAAAACATTTTCTTAGGTGATTGTCTTGATACATATCATATTTGATTATATTATAGGATTATCCATTGGGAACGAGTTATTTCTTTGTTTTGTAGTTTAAGATTTATTTTGAATCAAACGAAATTTTAATATGGTGTAGCTGTTAAAAACTAAAAAAAAAATAATCAGACAAGTAAGTAATTATCTAACATTTCTATAAGACGACTTGGATCACATATTAAGTTCAAAACAGTAACTTCAATTTAAAGTAATTTACTTGGCCACACTAGTGAAGCAAGTGATATCTACATACAGCATCCGTAATATATCATATCATTAATCATTAACATAATCTTTAACATAAATTGTCACTTTAATGTATTAATGTCATAGTGTACTTTAAGCTTTCGTTGTCACGTGCCAACGCGTGTTTAAGAGAACACAACGATTGAAATTTAGTGTGTCTGATCACCGACTTCAAACAACAGCTGCAGCTAAAATACTTTTAAGAACCCTTAACAAATCAAAGAAAATACAACATTGAGACAAATATCTACAAAGGACATCAAAGAAAGAATACATAGACTAACAAGGAACAAATGCTTTTATTTGAGAAAGTAACGTAACTAGAAAAAAAATAACAACACACAATAATTACCACCACACAGAACATTAAATAGAGCTTACGATATAAAATTACAAAAAATGTACTGGCTATCGATGTTGTTTTCAATGCAATTATGAAAAAATCGGTTTTCGGGGAAACCGTTTTCACAAATTAAAATTAATAACAACTATGATAAAAAAAATTGTTATTTTGAAGTAAGCCTAAATTAGGGCTCTGTTCAAAATTGATGTGTTCTGATCATTATACAATTTTGCGCTGAAAAAGTCGCTGTTTTTTACACACTGATGCATATCATTTCTTTTGAAAATACGTTAAAAACTTTACATATCAATAATTCAGATATGGTACGACAATATAATTATATATTTTAGATTATTTTAAAGCATATCAGGATGTCTTAAAGGATATATAGCACATACAATTATAAACTATACGTTATCTTTAATTTTCTGTTAAAATATATCTTTATTTATTATATTAAGTTATAGATGGCTTTTTACATCGGAGTCGAACACAATATTTTAAAAATATTTTTTTATTGTGCTACTAGATTTTAGTTTCAAATTGTTAAAGCAACTAGCACAAAAAATAATTTATTTTTAGAAATAATCTACACATACATTTTAAGATCCCCCTGATTATCAATCAGTCATCTTGCTAATCTTTTTAGATATGAGAATAATTTGATATTTAAAATATTTGTACTATCGACAACTATGTTTTGTTTATGTAAAATTGACAATATCCATAGCGCACGTCCTTTTTTTTCTTAAAAATAACTACATAAAATAACTGTAAAATATATTTATAAAGTTTTGTTTTTACATTCTATTAACGTTAATATCAAAGACTTCATGCAAATAAGTTCTTGACGCATACATTTTTGTTATTTACACAAGCATTAATCGGTGTTCAATTTTTAGGGCGACGGACTTTGTTTTCAAGATTTTTACGCACAATCAAAAACAATATTATATTTTAACAATATATCTTTGTGAGTACTGCAAATTTCTAAAAAAATAAAATTTGCAAATGGCCGAAATTGTTCCTACTCATCTGCAAAATATCATAGAGATGTTCACCGAAAACCAGAGACTGTTAAAAAGCTATCTAGACAATAACTGGAAGAACTAGAGTGGTTCACACATCCATGTTTGTTATACATAGTTCAGTAGATGAATTTTGAATTTTTCATTGCTTCATATTCTACAGAAAGAACCATAACAGAATGTACCGTCTAGAGAAAGTACCATAACAATCAAACAAAACACTAGTAGTTTGATTTTAAAAATCTTAACCGTGTAGCCAAAACTATTTAATTTCTGTCGATACATCGCTTGGGGACTGCTGTGAACATAACAATGAAAGAATTTAATGCTTAAAATTTTTTCACTTTAACAGTTCTATTTCTTTGCATACTTTGTTAAAGATAAATAACTTATATATTTAAACAACAATATTAAGAAATAGAAATTAGCAATATAAGAATAAATTAAGAGACTTTTAAGATTGTAAATTTATGAATAAATAAATCATTTAACATATGAAAAGCAATTTTCCTCGGTGACGTAACTTCAGCGCTTGACCACTAACAATGTGTGGAACTCAAATGTCTTAAATAAACAGTAAGCAATGTGTTCCAGGTATACTCAATAACTGGGAATAAAACATTTTCTACATGTTGATAGCATATCTCGCAACTTATCCGACTTTTGGATTCACATTTTCTAAGATTTTGTTATATCTTAGTACTTTTCGTGCCAAGCGATTGAAGAACTGTAAGAACGACAAATGCAACAGTATTTGCTTAAGCTATTAGGTTCAGTTGGAAGGTGTTACAACATATTGAAAATCGCCAAATTGTGTTAAACATAATTAAAGAAAAATAAAAAACAAAATACGAAGAGAACTAGCTCTACATTGAACGCCAAATCATAATGAAACTTGGATTTTGAATAAATAAACATTTTTTATGTTTATAAAGTAGGATGAACGTTAAACGAATTTAAAGTACTTTTCCTATTTATATTTTTTTAGTAAACAATGGAGGCAAATTAAATGTTTTTGTTTAATAAAAACAATTTATGTTCGCACTATAATGTAAAATCATATTATTTAATTTTCTTTATCAGATTTGCACTAACAATTGTCGAGTAAAATAGTGTTTTATTACCTTAAAAGTATTTTTTTTTCAAATTAAGCCGTATATTTTTCGTTGTTTGAAAAAATAACAAATTTAAAACAAAATTACCATAAGATTGCATAGTGGCCACATCTAATCTTACTGAAATGAAAAACTGAACAAGTGCGCGAAATAATGAGAATACTTAAAATAACTGATAACTTTATAAGAAAAATGATTATGATACTGTATGTAATCGTTAAGAAGAAAATATTTAAAGTTGAATTCATAGGCTGCCAAGAACAAAAAATATATAAAGCTGTTCTGTTGCGGTTTGACAAATTTGTTTCCGATCAGAAACTTGTGGCCAGAAACAAACTTGTGACCAGAAACATAAAATTACAGAATATAATTCTATCTGAAGTGTTGCTTATAAAGCGATGCCACAAAAATCCAAATGATATACCGTTCACTTAAGAACAAAATTTCAAACTCTATAAATCAAAAAAAAAACAACGCGAATGTAAATAATTAGATAAATAATTCAGTCTATGCCCAAAATTCATATATCCTCTTCTCTTTTGATAATTAAAATCCCTTACTGTTGAGCTCATTACTAATTTTAGCAATAGTAAATCACGCACTAACCAATTTAAGGTCATAACCAGCTTGAAATTTAAATTTCCTAATCCATAAATAAAAATTCCTTAAAAATGGCTCTTTAGAATGCTCGAGAAGTTCTATATAAAAAAGATGAACTTTATTAGTTTATTTATTATAAAAAACACAAAACTGATAGAGCATATAAATAGAGCTAGAAAAGAATTGTTTACATCTATATGCATGTTATTTTCCTGGTGGCGCTGGTGTCAATACAACCCGCAAATAACAATTTGTCACTGATATTCGTATGCTGACTAATACAAAAACAGATTTTTTTAACAGGTGCTTTTAATTGTAGCAATCGTTATTGGGGATGCACTAAAAACAATAATAATTTACTTTCTGAAAGACTGCAACCAAAACAACTGGAAATACTTAACCCTCACGAATCTACCTACATTATTTCAGACCATAGAAGAGAGTCATCTACTTTAGACTAAATAATGTGTCTTAAAAGCATTGAAAAAAAACTTTTCTGACAACAAAAATTTTTCAAAAAATCAATAACAAAAAAAATTAGATTTTATTAAAAAAATAATTTTTTCCTTTACAACAGGATAATACTACTCAACTCTTCTTAATAATTAGGAAATTAATATAAAATGAATTCGAACGGGGAAGATCAACGGTATTGGTACTTATTGATATCATATCAGCTTTTGATTCAGTATGGATCACAGGCCTTATTTAAATATTTTAAAAATTTGAATAACAGTATTTTAAACGAAAGAACTTTTAGTGTTTATATTGAAAATATATTCACCCGTTTTATACAACATCTACGCATCTGATATTCCCTTTTCTTTGTTGTTCAACCTCAATATACGCTGATGACACATCCATTCTAAGTTCCGATATATACTCCGCAAATATAATGCTAAACTGGCTGACGAATTATTTGACCAAATGGAATATCTTAATTATCCCAGAAAAAACAAAAGCTATATACTTCACTACAAAATGCTTTGAAGTTTCGAATTCATAACATTCGATAGGAAAAAAATGTCAAGTAATTATAAATCATTCAAATTTAATTTGAAAGAGCAAATATCGTATATTGTTAGGAAACAAATGGGATCTTTCGATTGAAAAGAAAAATCTGATACTTAAATCTTTTTCAACCCAATCATGTCTTATGGTACTCCTGTTTGGTGTTCGCCAGCAGATTTTTTAAAAAATTACAAGTAACACAAGCTATTAAAAATTTTATAGAAGCTGACTTTGCAACTTTTCAACACGAATATTGCATTTAATTTCTAGTTTCCCTTCTGTTTCTGTAAAATTAAAATATTTAACTGAAAATTTTAATATAAGATGTCAATATTTACACACATAGAATAGTTTTAGTTTTTTTTTAATTTATCCTTCAATAAAAATAATGTACATTAATAACAAATCAACATTATCATAAAAATTTTATTAAAAAAAAAAGGAATGTATGTTTACAATGTATCTTAAGAAAAAAGTCAAATTGTAACACTATTAATTTTAAAGGCATACAAGTAACTGAAATTGAGATTAAAAAAAATTATATTATTCATTCTTTGGGTCTTACATAGTTTCTGTTCAGTTTATCTAATTTCAAATATTTTAAACTAAAGGTAACATATGTGATTTTTTTATAGATTACAAATAAACAATTTCAAAAATTTCAAAAAATGAAGTTTGTATTGAGCGCTGATCGGGGATTTTTAAACTCCTAGGTTTTCATTAACTTCATATTTACTATATTTTTTTCATAGAAAAAACAAGTAAGAAAATCAAGGAAAATGCATCGAAAACATAAAAATGATTAACATATATTTAATTTCCCTTACTACTTTGGTATGGATGTTGCTTGAATGAAGACATATGTCAAATAAAGTTATATATATTTATGTTTATATTTACCTTTAGTTACTGTGTATACCGAATGGTAAATGATTTGTGTAAATTCAAACAAAACGTTTGTGAGGTATTAATCTAATAATATTTATCTTATTTATAATATGATGCTTACAATATTAACGAATGTCATATTTATTGTATATGTCAAATATCAATTTTAAAGTTTCTATAAATTTTTTAAATTAACATTCTAAGGAAAAAAAACTCCTATAAATGTAAACACTTTTAGAGAACGACCGAAGAAGTCTAATTAAGACTGTCAAATAATAAAATTCACAAATTAGTTGTTTAATTTTCATTAGGAACATAAAAACCATTCGCAAATAAATTCATAATACAGTGCGTTTACAAAACCACCCCAGAAAAAGTTACTTAAATGAAATATATAGAAATTATTATCACCACCACATTCATTCTTATAGTTATGGCAGTCACATCACTAGAACACAATTGAGAAAATTGCACAACATATGGCATTAAACCGTATTTAACTTTAATGCTCTACACTGCCTATTGTTTGCCAAAAAATTTTTTGCATTAATGTTTCACAATTCTTCTGTAATAAGAGGTGTTGTGCTTAGGTATTTATTATACAGCATACCTTATATCACGCCCAATGCTACCCAGCAAACCACTGCAATGAATAGAAGATTCCAACCGCAAAACAATATTAAAACTATATGTATAACTGTAACAATGCGAGTACTTGTACCTTTAAATACTCATATAAAAATCTGAGAAAAACTCAGACGAATATTACTTATTTTCAAATTATTCCTGATCAAGTTTAAAGCAACAACATATTATGGTTCTATTTTTTATGTAAGTGTTTTATTTCGTACAGTCTAAGCTGCACTTTTATGATGTATCCTACGTGAAAACCTAACATAAAAATTAGTTTGTTTTAAGCACATTTTTTGGAAAAAAAAGAGCAGAATAAGTGAAGAGATTGTAATTCTTTTATTTATCTAATGGTTTATTAGTCTAATAATCTAATTAACACAATAATTTAAAATGAATAAAACCATTTAAATTATTAGTTCTAAATGTGAAACCGAGTAGATCTTTAAAATAATTGTATTTAAAATGTTAAGAAACAAACAATTAATGGATATTACGAATTTTTGTTAAAAGTCATTTTTTAAAAACATTCACAAAAACACTTTGCTTTGTCCCACTGGAGCCTCTGATTTGAGTTTTGAACATTAACATTTTGTCATTTTTATCTTTCATGTGAGCTTAAAATAAGTAGTAATGTATTTTGTCTTGCAGTAAATAACATCGTTCATTGTCCCTTCGCATTAAACTTCTAAATCGTAAAGAAATAACATATCATGAAAAAAATAAAATAAAAACTCGTCATATAAAAAAAATTCAGCATCCGAAATTCGATATATAAGGTTACCGGGTACAAATGTGAAACATAAAGTATTTGTGTATTTAAGTGTTTTACCCACTGTATTATATTTACATATAAATACAAGTATCTAACAAATAAATACAAAAGAGGAATAATAAAGGCAAATGATGACACAGAATTATACCTTCATAACAAATATTTTTGGTCTTTATCTTTAGCTGCTGTCATCACCGATAGCATCACTTATTTACCGCTTCGTTGCACTATGTAAGATTATTTAAGTATCCAGCTGTGCTGCGGTTTAAAACACATATATACAGGCAACCCCTGATTTCGATATGATAGTATTTAAGTTCTTATTATATTTTATATTTTTCTAATATTTTGTTGTACTGCCAAAACAGCACTTGGAAGTCAGATTTGTTAAAATTCAATTACAATGCAATTTATTTAGGTTTTTCCTAATAAGAAATTTGACTTAATTATATTTTTTGATATTATTGAAATATATTAAAAACCAATTAGATTTGAATTAATTAAGAATATACATTAATGGATAATTCCTCAATCAAATTTAGGCCATCCAGATATCAAAATATTCCATAAACCTTCGGGTTGTTAATAGATTTAACTTTTACGAATTATAAGATAAATCACTTTAATAACAATGATTAATTGAAAATAAAAAT
>JXPX01061757.1:0-10168 GCA_001047195.1 Sarcophagidae sp. BV-2014
ACTCCCACCGGAACATAGGGCGCCAATAATGCAGATTTCCATATGACCCGATTTTGAATAGTAGACCTTACTCAAAATCGGGTCATATGACTCCCAAATTGATAAACACCCAGTTTATTAATTTCGGAGATTGTTGAACATCTCCATGTTGAACGCTGTCGTCCGCTTCCTATACCATATTGTTGATATGCTTCCATCTGAGGGCATTTCGACGGCGGATGTGCCTAACCACTGTGTTAACAAAAGTCTGCAGACATTGGGTAATGCTTAACACTGACAATAACATTTGATTCAAAAATTCTAAGCTTAATTTATTTATTAATTTATTAGCTAGTATACGGAATAACGCTCTGGCTTTGTTTATTATAGCGTCAACATCAAGTTCGATTCATCCAATTCCAGTAATCCGCATCCTTGGTAACAGAGTTTTTGGCATGATTTCAAATGTATGGCTATTGAAGGTAATTAGCAGTTATTTCGAACCAACTCTTAGGTTTTTGTATTGTCAGCGTTGATTTTGAGTCCGGTGTATTAAAGTTTTTTCCTGCAGTAATATTGTCGTTTGCCGGAGGACATTTAGCTTGTCAGGAGCTAATAGTTTGTTACAAATGCTCCTTGATTCGATTTAATATTATTTTTGCCACAAGTTTCGCAACAGTTGGTAATACACATAGTTTGAAAAAATTTTGAGATCTTTTTTTTCCGCGATTTATAATCCCAAATTTCCATTCATCGGAAAAAAGATACAGCTTTCCACGTTTCAGTGATCAGAGGATGTAACAGCCGTGCAGAGAGTTGCGGATCAAATCTATAAATCTGCGCAGGTATACTATCAGTTCTAGCGGATTTACCAGTGTTCAGTTGTTTTATGGCTGCAATTGTTTTCGCTATGCTGGGGGAGTGATTGTAGGTGGTTCAATAGTTTCATCAATAATATAATAAAACACTCTTAATCAGTGTTAAACAGGCTGCTTTGCGGTCTGCTTTCTGTTTTGTGACGTGTGTCATAAGGTCACGCTGCAATTTTAGCTTCAGCCGCCATGCAGTCGATAGGTCTACTCTTGTCTCTACGGACCACTCGCTGTACTACTTTATGCAGTTCGTTTCCAGATTAGTTTTTACTTCCTAATCACTCACTGACGCTAGTTCCTCTTTTTGTTTTCCCCGTTCTGCGATTAAATTCCACGTTTCAGCAATCATCCATTCTTTTTTGTTTGGGGGCTTGTGCGATTAAACGGCCGGCACAGGAAGTTGTGAAGTCTGCTCTGACCTTTTTTGTGTTGCTGCTGAACGGAGGCGAATTTTCGCAATCACAAGGTAATGGTCTCGGGATTGGTCTATATCTACTTCTGCATTTTACTGCGTACATCCAGAAGACGTTTTCTATAACGGCGGCTTATAGCAAGATGGTCGATTTGATTTGCAGTATTCCGTCTGCCAGACGATAGCCAAGTTACTTTATCACACCACTTATGTTCGAACATTGTGCCACCAATTAGAAGATTTCTGGTATTACATAAATCGATAAAAAGCTCATGCAATGATACATTCTCAAAACCAACTTCAGCACTCATATCACCCATTACAATTATTATATCACCACGTGAAACGGTGTAACAAGTTGCATTTAACTGACCATAAAAAAATTTTTGACGTCATCTCTGACATTTTAAGTTCGGGCATTACACGTATAATCGTTATGTTTCTGATTTTAGAGACGAAGCGAGCGAGTAAGCACACAGGTTTCCAGGTAATTAGACTTTTTCAAATATTATGGAGCAGCATCAATCCGACGCAAGATTCATGGTTGCAACTAATCTGCTAGCCTGATTATAACATGGTTAGTAGGGAAGTAGTGGTTGAAAAATTTTCCTGAGCCAGTCCACCGTATCTCGCTCAACCCTAATGCATTTCACTTTCCACCTGTAGGAGGATTTGTGTAATTGCAGTATCCAATCATAGTCCTTGTTCGATATGCAAAGGTCATCATCAAAGGATTCGGTTTTTCATTAAGAGGCTATTTCGTTGGCGATTCGTTAGCAAGATTAATTTCAGAAAAGTGGATTGGTAGCACTCATTTCTTAGATTAATGATAGGGCTGTTATCTTCGTGTACATTCCTACGATGCAGTCATGCTTCAGCAAAGCTTTATTTATCCATAACCTACTTGCCCCCGACGTCAAGATCATATCTATAACTTATTTATAGATATGCCGAAGTATCATATGTAAAGATTTTACTTAATTTTGAACCAAGAACAGCAATACTGGTATTTGTGACATAATTGTCAGATAAATTTAATTAAGTTTATGTAAATTATTTATAATGTTAGAAAATATATTGAGTTATATTAAACTTTAAAACTGAATATAAATTTATGACCTATTACACATTTCACAATTGGTCTTCACTAAAACAAGTTTCAAGACTAAATTGGAAGAAGCTATTTAAGGTTTTTAGTTAATTGTGCTTGGAAAATACTTAAGGAACTAGATAAAAAAACGATTTAATATATTTTTTTAAATGTTTTTAATAGAGCTTACACTGTCGAAGTCTTAAGCATTAACTTAAACTCTTTTGAATAGTATATAAGCATATTGTTAAAAATAATGGGAACATATTTATTTATATTCTATTAGAACACAGTTAAGTTGCATAAAGCTCATAAATTCTAATTCAAAATCAAAACGAGTTTTTAAGATAATTAATTGCTTTTTGAAACTACTCCACTTTCTAATGGAAACACCTTTGGTTGGATGTCTGAAAATTTCAGAGAGAGAGCGTTATAGGATAATAGTAGAGTCAGATATTTGAATAGTAAGTGGTATTATTTTGAAGTAACGTACGTAAATCCGTTTTAAGACCATTGTACTTAGCTCATAAGTTTTATTTGTTAAAAAAACCCTTCAAGATATCAAATTTGTTAGGGTTGTAGCTTAAAAAACTTGAATAGCGTTGCAAAGCAAAATGTTTAAAAATTGTGTCGATTAAAAACAAAATCGGAATACTTTTGAAATCTATAGACAATTTAGTACAGAAAAAATTCATTACAAATTGGAAAACAAACAACTTTGACCGAAACATCAATTCTTTGGGGCACATAAAAAAAATGCATAACTTTGGGCAAAACTGAAAGACGATTTTTTTTTGATCTTCTATCACGTAGTGGAGTCCGTATATGGAAATATTTCAATGGCTTCAAAATTACACATAGTGTTGCCCAAGATAGAAGTAAAAATAATCATTACCACAGCAGTGCAATACGACCATTAATTTAGATTTGGAACAAAAAAACAGTTTATTTTTAACTATTCTTGTTCACATTTCTCTTGCATTTATTTCTTTAATGACTTTACAGAAAGAACACTTTATATATTCGATATAGAGTATATTATTGTTATTGTTATTGTTATTGTTATTGTTATTATATATTCGATATAGAGTTGATTATAGAGTTGTCTTTAATCTTATTTGACGAACGCTCTATAGCTCAAAGAAAAAATCCAAAAATTCTGTAGAAAATTTGCGATAATTTATTCGAGATTTTATTGTTGCTTTAATTCCAATTCCAACAGGACTGAGAATTATATCCTGTTTTCGGCTGACTAAATGACAATTTGCATAATAAATGTATACTAATGTTTTGTGTAAGCGACTACAAACTCGACAACAAAAATGTACATTTGGTTACTGTATTTTAATTTTCAAACAATTAATTCAAGCAGTTATATCCTTTTAAATCAAATCACTCATAGGCATTGCAGAGAATGTCGGATAAGTATACAAACGTTGAATTACTTTGCTTCATAAGCATTTATAAAAAAAGACGACTTAGATTTTTTTCTAAAAATATTAACGATCATCAGCCAACTGTTCAAGGACAACGATCATCAGCCAACTATTCAAGGACATCAAATATTTATGTTAAAAAGCTTAAATCAATTACAAAGCAATTATTAAATATAGTAATTATAAAAACTATTAACAATTAAAAAATATTTAAGTAATTAATATTACATATCTTTTAAAGTAAAATATTAAAAAATGTTGTAGTGTCACCAGGTTTCACGAGATCTCAATCACATCAGTTATTATTTTATTTAAAATTTTGATTATGGTACAAACCTTATATACAAAAAAAATGAGTTACTAAAAACTAAAAAAAATATATAAGTAATTAAAAAACACAAGCGGCATGAAAACATCAATCAAGACAATTTTGGTACACAAGGCTACATTGGACGTTAAAGTGGTAGAATCACAGTCTTATATTTTCATTGTCCCAATTAAATTCTAAAAATGCCACCCATTTTCAAAACCTGTGATACAAATGCAATATTTCATTTATGTTGCTTTGTAAACATTGAACAAACTATGTATTCACTAAAACTGAATGTTTTGCATGCATAGTCTCGCTGTATTTCCCAATACCCTCGCTTTAAATTACAACTTTGCCAAAACCTAGTTTGTTTCGTCCATAGCTTTAGTTCTAAGTAAATAGTCAAACGCATGTTTTTAGTAATATTGAAAGGTCAATAAAAGGCAGGTTTAAATCTAACTTAAATAAGAGTTATGATTTGTAAATCAATTTAGTATTATAAAGAATTCTAGCAATATCAAAGCTATGATATCAACAGAAATTCAATTGAATACAAAAAAGAATTCATTTCAAACTAGATTAGTTTTTAACAAGTCGACGTAAATTGACCAAAAAATTGGTCAATTATGAGTATTCATAGTCTGAAAGAACTATGATTATTAGGTTAATAACAACAGATACTTGATTGTAACGGAACTTTTAAAATTTATTTTGTTGATGTGCTACCCTTCGTTTCCGGTAGCTTTAACTATCGAAGTATATTTTGCAAATTTTTATATTTAAAGACTATCAAGCTTACTTTATTGAAAAATTTCGTTTGAAATTAAAAATCTCTTCGTTATGAATACTAACATCGGCTAAGACCACCAAGGGCAGAAATGTCTGTTAATGTTACTTCGTCCTAATTGTATTCTTAAAAAACTTTGTTTTTGGCCGTTTAAAGAATGAATGAAGTTTCTGATTGTGAACATGAAAGTTTTGCACACTACATTAACTGATAAAGATAAAACCACGGTTGTTTTAAAATAAATGCGCAAAACGTCGTTCCTGGTAACTTAAAATACAGACAAGTTACGATAAATTTATTCATAAAGAAATACACCTTTTAATATTTCAGACGAGTCAAATGCCAGATTTCTACAGAAACGTGCGGTATTGGGGCTAATTGTAATACACCTTAAGTGCAATGGCGCCCTTTGCTCCAGTGGAAGTGAGAGGAACATATATATATTAAATTGCAATTATTCGAAAATATTTGCACTCAATATATCCAAATCTTTATACAAATTTAAGTAATTAATACATAATATATGTTTATACGACTACACGAATGGAGAAGAACACTATGACATCCTATTACCATTTATATTTCTTAAAATGCAAAAACGTAAATTTTGGTGGAGCTATATCAATTTAAACAATGTGACAGGTTTCTTAATTTAAAATAAAAAATACATAAATAAAGTCCAATTTTTATCACTATTCTATACATAAAAAATTTTGCTTCCGGGATAAAAAACCTTAAGTCTATTTCATGCTCAAACAGGCTTCGTTTTTTATTTCATTTTAATATATTACGAATAAGCCAGCACGACATAATTAAATTCTACTCTTCCTCCAATTAAACTCCACTTTCCTGTAGAAACATTAAAAAAATGTCCTACTGTTACATAACCTTAGTGGTGCTCCTGTGTATGTGGCGTTGTTCCATCATTTCTTCGTTCCTATATAACAAATCTAAAACACTTATTTGGTCTCATAACCTTAAAAGAAAATTGCTTAAAATAAAAGCCCTATTACGTCACGTTAATTGTATATTCCAACAATTAAGATTTTGTCTGATCTAACTACTTGTTACGTCTTCGATTTTTAACATAAAAGTGTTGCACGCAACATTAACTGAACGAAGTATCCCATACAATATATATTAGTGTAAATTTGTACCCCCTGAAAACCGTTTTTTAACAATCTGTGAGATTACCCATATTACTATATAGGTACAAATATATATATGTAGTTGCATAAATGGCTTGTGTCTCGAATTATGGGAAATTTTTAAAATTATTCCAAGGACCCTATATTCAAGATTATTAGCACAACAAATATTGAATACATGCGTCGATTAATATAGGAATATTCAAAAATTTATAATATAATAATTTTTAATTTATAATATATTAAATTTTTAAAACTTACTTGTTGCCATTCTGCCTTTATTTAGTTAACTACAACTGTGATAAATATCCAAACAGCTGCTTTAGCGATATTAGCAAGTAATTCCAGGACAATAAATAAATCTAATAAATTCCTCCTCCAAATTCGAGAAGCTTCAGCAATCTCTTAACACCCCTATTTTGTCCGCGCATAGAAGAAACTTTACATGTTTGATAGTAAAAGGATGTTTTACATAGTTCTTTTCAAGTATAGTCATATTAACTTAAAATTTAGTATATAATAATGTATAAAGAGCAGATTATGTATTAATTATTAAAAAAAGAGCATATTATGCATTAATTATTGAAAATATTTTCCGATAATTGCAAATAAGGTGTGTTAAAATTTCATATGTTTGTATGGGTTTGCATTCAAGTACCTTGGGTTTTTTAAACGGTGTAAAACATCACCCATCAATTTTTACCACCTTTAATCGACCGAAGATAGAATACAACGCCCATGGGCTTAATAGTCTATTTTGCAGCTGCTGGACCGTATTCAAAGGAGTGNGGGCTTAATAGTCTATTTTGCAGCTGCTGGACCGTATTCAAAGGAGTGCAGCAGCGCCTATCAATAACAGTTGGGTATACAGCATTATTGACTTATTGGAGCAGTGTAGAAATTTGGGTTCTCCCGATATTATCATGGAAGGTGCTCCACTGAATTATGGAAAGTTATGCCTCGAACCAGTATTTATCATCGCAACACACGCTTATGTAGAGAGCTCATTGTAGAGTCGATTGTCTAGTCAAACAAGTCGTATGTGGAACAACCACCCGCAGAAATTGTCCCTGTCACCTACAATTTATAAAAATTTTAACAAATGTCCATGAATACTACACCATCTTTTCTTCTTCCCATAACCTGATAAATCAAATAAAAATCATATATAAAGATAATAAAAAGTATTTTCCCATTTCCATTAATAGTCGCTATATACACATAGAACAATATAATTCCAGGAGATAATTAATCTTAAAATTTTAATTGATTTGGTTGAAAGAATTCAAATGAGTATAAATACGATGTTATTTCATACGCATATCACCCAAAATGGATTCATAATTTTAGGTTAATACTTATAAATGATTCATTTCTTACAACATCTCTGCATGATTATAATATATAAATTTAAAATTATATGTTTGTTTGTTTGTGGTTTTAGAACGATATTAAAATAGGCCAGGGATAGTATCTCAAAATATTAATAAATTAGGTTTTTTAATCAGATATTAAAATTGTAAAAAAAGAATAATAAATCTTATAGTTGAAAACATCTCACCTCATATTGTTTATTGCAACGAAACTGTATTAACTTAGTAGAGTATGAATATCGATGAGTACTTTAAACAATAAGTATGAGTGCGTATAAGTAATTTAAGTAGTGAATCATAATTTTCAAATTCAACTCATAGATGTTACAAATTACATTCAAATATTTACTGAATTTCATGAATACTTGATGACACCACTGAAAGTCCGTGCTTTTATCTCTTATAATTAATATATATTTCAAAAATTAGGATAACAGGTTTCAATATTCATAATAAAAATCTACAGTTCTCAAAAATACAAATGATGCTTATATTGTGGATATTAAAGGTACAGGTACAAAATACTATATTTATGTGTAAATTATCTATTTAAAAAAAATGTACCGTTCTGAATATATTCATGTTACATTTTGTATGAAGTTTAAATTAAATGTTTTCTTATAATTTTAACACGGACACTTAAATCGTAATAAGTCCATCCATAACAATACCTAAAACACAAGTTCTCTGAATTTTAAAATGTTTTTAATTCATAAATGTTTATCTATATGTAGGATGATCGCTGCATATAATTTATGATCAAGTTCATCTTCCTAGCTCTTGAAGTGAGGGCTGTTGATTCCTTGGTCATAAACGCTTCTTACTTACAGTCAGTAAATATAAAGTAGAATTGACATATTTCAGTTTAACGAATTTTCAAACATTTTCATTGAAACAATGTATCTAAGTATTAAAATAATTACTATTTTAGTTTTATATTATATAAATATTTATATTATGATAACTGTAGACAATTAATAATTAATCGACATATTCATCTCAAGCTAAAGATAAAAAAGCAAAGGTTACTAATACAATTGACTAACAGACAAAATCATCTATCTGGCATATGAGATATTTATGTTAATTCTAAGGGATTTTCCAGTTATATATTGGAAGAAGAAAAATCCGGAAAAGTTGAGGTACTTTAGTTGTTCGCTATTATAGTCAAATAAAATTTTCAATATTTATCACAGGGACTTGGCCCAATTGCTGTCCCTAAATATACAATATGTGGCGGTCGATATGTGGTAGACGCATTTTTTCAATATTTCTTACAAGTACATCTAACGTAATGTTCAAGCCCATTTGAATATAAATTTGTAATTGTCATCTAGAATCATCGAGTTATTAACTCATAAAAGTATGCCGAATTTGCTGATATTGGATATAAAAATAATTAACAAACGAAGTTTTAAAGGGTTAAAGTGCTACTTTAAGTAAAGTGTTGCAACTATTTTATTAGCAAACTAATTACGTTAGAAATATTCGTTGTGAATTTATAAAAGTTGAAAAATAAAAATAAAAAAACGACTTACTATCCTCTTTATTAATAGGCTAATTTTAATATAAATGGTAGAAGGATGGAAGTGGCTTAAATAAATGTAAAGGTGTAAGTTGACTTTGAATGAAGAACTGTGTGTGGTAGTTGAAGAAATAATATATTATCTTAGTGTAAGCTATATAAGTTAAATAAACGCCTTTTGAAAAAGTGACAAATATATACCTAATTTTTTGATTTTTAAATCTCATATAATCGAATTATCAAAGTCCACTTATATACGGATCGACTTTAACATAAGAATTTGGCTTAAATAAGAGGATTTAAACACGTTCCCTATTCTTCTTAATAGGCTTCTTATTTAATGTTTTACATAGGCTCCTTATGTAATTATGGAAGATTATTAATCAATTATGCATAATCGGTATTTGTATTTGACATTAAAGAAAATTGCACATGCTCTAAGTATTGTAGATCTCAGTCTTGGAGTTAATTGAACCTTTTGTTTAAATAAAAAAATAAGTAATGTTATGTGAGAGACGGAATTTAGAATGTAATTTTAGTGGGAATAATTAAAGGAGCAGTACATTTCTGTTTAAATAGAATTGCCAAAAATACTAATATTGTTTTAAAAGAAGATATTAAATAATTTTCCTTTTAAACAAAACACTTCAAACAACAAAGACCACACATAATACTTAAGCTCGACTGTCTTACATTTTTTTTAATTATATCTTATTAATATTTATGTTATTAACGAAATAAAATTTTAAATAATTCCAAACCAATTTTTTTCAAAATACACTGAATCACTGTTTTAATTTTGTTTTGTATAAGTAAGCAGTTTAAACTCACAACTGCAATAAATGAATTGTACTTAATTAAACTCATGTTAAGTATTACGTATTATTGGTAATTTTACGTTACTTTTAAACCCTCCATCCCACTGTGGAGGACGGTTAAAGTTTGTCATTCCGTTTATGACACATCGAAATAAAATTCAAAGACCAATGAGATGTATTAATTCGTGTTCAGGGTCAATAGCGAAATAAAAAGAGTAATGACGAAATGAGAATCAAGCCCTTAATACGTTTACTGTAGTTCTTATTTTTACATGAATTGCATTTAGTCCATAAAAAATCAGCAAACTTTGTTTATTATTATTATTATTATATTCTTATTAAAGATAATATTTACATATAAAATACCACTGTTGTTGAGTTTGTGTGGTATTCAAACGCAAATTAATACAAATGAAAA